>VMDO01000621.1:0-34710 GCA_007922755.1 Pedetes capensis | reverse complement strand
ATTCTTCCTCATAAAGTCCAGCTTCTCGGATTATTTGCTCAGCGTATAAATTGAAGAGATAGGGTGAAAGTATACAGCTCTGACGCTGTATAGTATTCCCATTTTCCAAAATGTTATCCATAATTTGTTATGATCCACACAATCAAATGCCTTTGCATAGTCAATAAAACATAGACATCTTTCTGATATTCTCTGCTTTCAGCTAATATCCACCTGACATCAGCAATGATGTCCCTAGTTCCCTGCCCTCTTCTGAATCCCACTTGATTTTCCAGTAATTCCATGTCTATATACTGCTGCAGTCACTTCTGAATGATCTTTAGTAGAATTTTGCTGGTGTGTGATATTAATGATATTGTCCGATAGTTTGCACATTCAGTTGGATCCCCTTTTTTGGGAATAGGCAGAAATATGGATCTCTTCCAGTCAGTTGGTAGCTGTTTTCCAGGTAGCTGTTGGCATAAACATGTTAACACCTCCAGTGCTGCATCTGTTTGTTGAAACATCTCTGTTGGTATCCCATCAATTCCTGGAGCCTTGTGTTTCGCCAGTTCTTTCAAGACAGCTTCTACTTCGTCCTTCAACACCATTGGTTCCTCTTCATATGCAACCTCTTGGAATGGTTGGTCATCTACCAATTCTTTCTTGTATGACGACTCTGTGTATTCTTCCCATCTTCTTTTGATGTTCCCTGCATCATTTAATATCTTCCCTGTAGAACCTTTCACTACTGCCACTCAAGGCTTGAGTTTTTTCTTCACTTCCTTAAGCTTGAGAAACACAGAGCGTGTTCTTCCCTTTTGGTTTTCTGCCTCCAGATCCTTGCACATGTCATTATAATATTATTTTTGTCTTCTCGAACTGCCTTCTGAAATCTTCTGTTTAGTTCCTTAACTTCATTGTAGCAAACATAGGCATCGTTCCATGATAATTCCATTTTTGAATCTTCTGTTTGTTTTCCTATATCCCCATTAGTCATTTAACTCCCAGAAAGGATCTCTTGTGAATTTGGGCATGGAAGATGTGCAAAATTTTCAAAAATATGTGTTGCTCAGGTTGAAATTGGCATAGGTGACCATAGCTACGCATAAACATGCCCTCAAATTTTCTGGTATTTGTTCGTTGATTACTGTGATTAAATATTAGTTGTTTATCTGATTTAGCATCTGTTCTTAAACCTGTTCATAATCATTCTTAAATAAGAGTAGACAAACTTCAAGCCTAGCACCTCATGATAAGCCTTAGGAGCCTGACTGGTCAATAAGAGGAGGACCTTGTTGGGCGCTGTGGCACAGGCCTGTAATCCCAGCCACTCAGGAGGCTGAGGCAGGAGGGTCAAGAGTTTGAGGCCAGAGGCCTGCTCAACTTAGAGGCCCTCTCTAAGGGCCTCTTAAATTAAGGGCCCTTCAAGGGCCTCAAAATTAAAAATAAAAAAGGCACTAGGGTTGCCACTTAGTAGTAGAGCACTTTTCTAGCCTGTGTACACCCCTGGGTTCAACTCCTCAGGACTGGAAAAAAAGGGGGAAAAAAGGAAGGAAAGGACCTTATCAAAACACAGAAAATATTCACCAACCATAAGTGCTGAAATTCTTGGATGCCTACTCAAAAAGTTCATTCAAGAAACTTCACTCAAGGAGCAATTTAATATGAAAAATAGATATAGAAAAGAAAAGTCAATAAACAATATATATTGTTGTTAGGTGGCATCGAGTCAGTGTCTGACTCATAGAGACCCTGTGTACAACAGGCGAAACACTATTGTCAGTGCTTCTCTACTGTTCATGGGGTTTTCAATGGCAGATTGATTTTTGGGAGTGGGTTGCCAGGTCCTTTGCCCAAGCCTACAGCACCTGGTGTTCCCAGGCAGTCTCCCATCCAAGTACTAACCAGGCCCGACCCTGCTTAGCTTCCGAGATCTGATAGGATCAGATGCCACAGGGCTATGGCTGCAGGAAAAGAGTGTATATGTAGCAGTAATATGAAGTGCTATTAAATAGATTATAGGTGAAAGATGCACCTTTCAAAGGGTTAGCCAAAGAAATGTTCATAAGAGACACAAGACTTAAACTAAGCCCTAGAATGTGAATAGGATTGCGGTAGACACATTTGCAAGAGAGAAAGTCTTTGCTGGGATAGGCATGTTCATATAATAATACAAATATACAAAATAATAATGATCTAAATAATAATAGCTTTTGCTTCTACTATTCATTGTGCCTGATGATGTTCTAGGCATGGCGCTAAGTGATTTATGTTCCTTTTCTCATTAAATTCTTATAATAATCCTCTGAGGTAGAGGATGAAGTTTATACAGATGAAGAATGTTACCTGGTTCTTAGAACAAGTGAGTTCCCTAAGGAACATGCGTGTGAACTTGAGCCTGTCCGAGTCTATATGCTATTTGGTTAAGCACAAAGCTGTTCTGTTCAAATGAAGGGTTGGCTGTAAGAAGACATGGAATGTGCAGCTGAAAATATATTTCAAGCAGACCCTGAATACCCCTTGAAAGAGTTTGCTTCATGCGTGTGTGTATTTCTTATCTTTTTTACTGTAGAAAATGGAGACCTTCTGAAAATCTTCAGGGAAAACAACTGATGATTTGTAAATAATATGTTGATTATTCATGCAAGAAGCCAGGCAAACTGAAGGTAGAACATCGAATTAAGAGTGGATGTGTTGGACCTAAGGCTGTCCTTAATTCTGAATTAGCTTTTATATTTTGAGAAAACATAAGAACGCAGTGTTGCAAAGACTTTTAAAATTCTAAGTTCACATAGAATATACGTCTGTTTTGATTGGAGGAAGTGAAAACATACATGGTCTTAATGAAATCCATTGTGTTGTAGAGAAAATGATAATGGGGGGATAGGGAGATAGGGTAAAAATAAGCAGAGCAGAATTGAGAGAGAACAGTGCACCAGACTCAAGGTGGCCCATGGCAGGTATTCCCTCTAGAAGCAGGTATAACACTCGACCGGATGCTCTCTGCAGATAGTGATTCTGATGGAAGAAAAGCACGAAGAAGATCATAGCTGACAAGCCAAAGAAGGGGCAGGCTTTCTTCCAGGAACAGATCTGAGATCCTGTAGCATGCCATGAGGAGCCAACCTGTACAATTGCTGGAGGACTATTTGTATGACCCACTTTGCAGGACCTTGATCAGCTTCTATTGCTCTCCATTGCAAGAGAGGAGCCAGGCGACCAGCACAGAGATAGAGGGGACTCATTTCACCATTTTGTGGTAGGGGTCAGGAAAGAGCTGAAAGAACCTCTCCATATTTCCTTACTTGAAAAAAGACTTTTTTCTTATAAGATTTAATAATATTAACTAATTAGGTCAAAATGTTAGGATTATCTGACTCTGATTTTATGAACCATTTATTCCCACAGTGGTACACACGAGTCTAAACATTAAACCTCCACTCAGTAGACAATTACAGGTTCCTGCTGTGTGAGCCCAGATGTCTAGTTGTTTTCTAATGCAGTTTTTATGTGAGGTATTGGAGATTTATTGCTTATGTTTTTTCTAATAAGATAAGTAAATTAAAATTAATCAATTGCATTACCAGGGCTGAGGCGTCTACTCCCTAAGAAATAGATTCTATTTGTTTCCATTTCCTGTTCAGTTTTCCTGCATTGAAACCTGTTATAAGATAAAATACTTTCTATTAAATTTGTTAGATTTAAGTAAAACTACATGATATGCTTCCATCAACAGAAATGACTAGCATTCTTCAAAGCAGAATCAATTTGCAGTTGTGACAGATGATGTTTTTCAAATTTAGCTGCAATTTAACAATGGTACTTTGATGTTTTTGAAATCATTGACATAAAGAGTGATTCTCTGTTTTAAACTGCATTCTACTTTCAGTTTGGTACTTCATAATAGGAATACTCCAGAGGGCTCCTATTTATTCCAGTTTTATTTTGTAAACTAGTTGCATCATAAAGGAAAATTTGCTTTTCCTAAAAAAAAAATCTGATTATATAATGGAAAGTTGTCTCTCCTTTTTGTTTTGGAAAAAACCTGTTTCTCCTTTGAGGTATAATATCATATATATATATATATATATGTATGTATGTATATTACTTCATTTATTTTAAGTTTTATTTTCATTATTTTTTTAAAACTTCCTGAAAATTGAAGAATTAAACTAAACACTTAATTTCTTCAGAAATTTCTTGAGAATATCTAAGCTGATATCCTTATAAACTTGAAGGAAAATAATAGAGAAGAGAATCAAATCATATTCCCCAGATCTGGATGCACAGTTTTCTACTGAGGCTTAGATACCTAAAATTCCACCTAACAAAAGCCCAGAGGCTGGTATAACTGTTCTCTAGTGACAGATTTAAGATCTTTTGTGGACTCATAACAAAATTGGCAGTGGTTTTAAGACAAGGATGATACATTGAATTTTTGTAAAAGAATTATATTATTATTAATAATAATTGTTATTTAGTTTGAATAACTACTTTTTTCTCCTTTTTTGGGGGGTGGTGGGGGTACTTAGGGGTTGAACCCAAGGACTCACATATGTTTTGCAACCAGCCTACCACTGATCTTCACCCCAGCCCCCTTTTTTTTTTTTTCACTGTTTATCTTAAGACAGTTCCTTGCTAAATTACACAGGCTGCCTCTGGCTTTGAGTTCACAATCTTTCTGTCTCAGCCTCCCAGATTGCTGAGATTACAGGCATGAGCCACCACACCTGGCCAAATAACTATTTTTTAAATAGGATATTGTCTTTTTCTTAAGCCCTCTTTAAATAAAATGATCAGTGTACTTGTCAGTTGGATGTTTGTTTTTAACAACCATATACAGCAAAATGAAAAGTTGTTAGTCTTATATTAGTCCCAATTTTCTTTCTTTGAAACCAGACTACTGAAAATATAGACTGGAAACCATTACTGTGGAAAATATCAATAGAGCCAGGCATGGTGGTGCATGCCTGGACCAGCACTCAGAAAATGGAGGCAGGAGGATTGCAAGTTTGATGCCAGCCTTGTCTACAAAGCCTTGTCAAAAATAAAAATAAAAAATAAAAAATCAGTGGGGAATTCCTGTTCTGCAAGCCCCAGAGCTTAACACTTAAAGAAAGGCATGCACAACCCATTGCCTTATTTCTTATTTTATTTTACTTTTTATTTTTGAAAGAGCAGGCAAAGTAGCAAGTTAGAATTAAAAAGATACCCCTGTCACCTAGACATTCTTTAGATGATAAATGTTATACTTTATTTTCAATCAATAACCAAAGAGCTAGATTAAATATATCATTGCTGAAATATGTATTACAACATGGTGCCTCAAAGCAGTATTAACGTATCTATCATGATTTAAGTATTTAATCAAAATCCATTTTATACTGCAGGTTTATTCTACTATTTACCAAAATTGAACTTGGCATGTTTAGTTATTTTATAATATAGTTCCAGATTCTTTTATCCCTTTGCATAACCTTCAGTCAAAAGATTTAGTATCAAATACTCATGCCACTGGGAATGCCTGTTTCTGATTGGCTGAGTCTTCCACTCTTCCAGGATTATTAGAAGTAATGAGCAACAGATGAAATTGAAAGAGTATCCTGTGTGATTTGACATTCTTGAGAAAATGGGGTGTCTTGAGTTATGTTCTAAGGGAATTATGGTACATTTGATGTTCTGTTGTTTCTTTCTACATTCCCTCTTCCAGTGAAATCAGATGAATTACAGACAATCAAGAAAGAATTAACCCAGATCAAAACTAAAATTGACTCCTTGCTAGGGCGTCTGGAGAAGATTGAGAAGCAGCAGAAGGCAGAGGCAGGTAAGAGAAAAGGATCTGTGGCCCCAGAGGGGTCGAGATTAAACCAAGGAAATCTGGTCAGTGAAGTCCAGGCGGATGCCTCATGCCTGTAATCTCAACACTTGTGAGACTGAGGCAGAAGAATTGATGCAAGTTCCACACCAGCCTGGGCTACAAATCGAGACCATGTCTCAACCTCCTTCTCCCCTCCCCCAAAAAGAAGCCCTGTTGTTCACAGAATGCAGGACAAGGGAGACACCGGCAGAGTATACTAAGAGTTTATTACAGATGTACAAATAAAGCCTATAAACCAAGAATTACAATGGTGTAATATTATTACTTTTAGAAAATATGAACCAATTTTTCTAAGATTTATACAGAAGAGGAAAAGCATGGTATTTTAATAGAATAAACAGTAATAGTTGAATCATAATAGAAAGTTTAAATCACAATATAAACCGTTAACCTTTAAGACCATTAAATCAATTAACTGGATAATGCCATCAGGCTAAAATAACATTCTTATTTCATTAAATTAACTGCAGCAAAATTTAACAGGTTTCAAAAATCATTATGACAAAACCCAACTTGCTCTTTGCTGCCTCGCTGTGAAACTTCAGTACCCAATTTCAGGAATCTTGACACCAACAGCATGCCCCTGGCAACTTCCAGACCAAGATATTTGATTAGATTCTATACCACTTACAGTCCTCTCTGAATTATCAGCCCTGACTCTAGCTACATTCTAATACAATTCTAATCCTCTTTTCACGTGGCTGTAGGTGTTTGTAAGACCATAGAATATGAAAACCAGGATGAACTTCAAGCTAATAGTTTGAAAATTGGGTTGTCCAAGGCAGTTGATGCCTCAGAGGCTTCTTTGGAGATGAAATGAGGGTTGAAAGGAGACATAGTAGATGAATAAACTTTACACCTCTTCCAAATCTCACCCGTCTTCTAACAAATATAACTTTATCTATCTGTGTTTTGAGTATTGATATTCCACATAAGACTTAATTTATAGAGTTTGACTTCTTACAAAATGAATAAATAGCAGGGTGTGGAGATGCTTGCTTGTAATCCCAGTGACTTGTGAGGCAAAGGCAGGAGGAACACATGTTCCAGCCAGAGGCAGCCTATGTAATTTAGTGAGACACTGTCTCAAAATAAAAAATAAAAAATGAGCTGAAGGTGCAGCCCACTGGTAGAACACTTGCAAAATATGTGAGTCCCTGGGTTCAAACTCTTAAGTATTGTAAAAAAAAAAAAAAGAAAGAAAGAAAGAAAGAAAGAAAGAAAAGGAGAGAATAAATGAACAAGATAAGTGTGAAAGCTATTAATAAACCTCTTTGTCTCACAGAAAAGAAAACAAAAGTTCAGGGAGGAAAATTAATTTTTCATAGCTACATACCTATATGTAGCTATAAAATTATAGCTACATATAGTTAATGATAGACCTGGGTCTTAAACCCAGGTCTTATGGTTAACTCTGGTATCCTTTGTAATTTATAGTCTGAATCACAGGTTTTCCCCAGGGATGGGTCCCAGGATTTCACTGAAGTAAGGATACCTAAGTAGCATTTACCTGATGGGAACTGGTTGGTTACCAGTAGGGTAAAGACTAGATCTTACTTTCTGGTGGTGAGCCATACAGACCTCAGGAATAAAAAGAAGCCAAATTTAGGTGGTGAAGTAGCATAGTGGATGAGAGAAATTAACTCTGGATCAAATTATCACTCACAATTTAACCTCAGTTTTGTCATTTATAGAATATGGAATAGTAGTGGCTACCTTTACCTTGTAAGGAATCAATAACGAAGCATGTGTAAATTGTTTAGCACAATAACCAGCATTATCTAATAAATGGAGCTATTAGGGGTTAGTAGCAACCCACATATTTATGGGCAAATTAACATTTTTATTACAAGTTGAATATCTCTAATTCAAAAATCTGAAATCCAAAATGTTCTGAAATTTGAAACTTTTTATTTTTATTTTTTTCATTACTGGGGTTTGAACCCAAGGCCTCACACATGTTAGGCAGGCGTTCCTCCACTGAGCTGCACCTCCAGCCCTCTACCTATTTTTAGAGATGGGATTTCCCTAAATTACACAGACTGCCTCTGGCCTTATACCTGTGATCCTCTTGCCTCAGTCTCCAGGATAGCTACGATTACAGGTGTGTGCTATGATGCCTAGCTGAATCTGGAACTTTTTGAAAACTGATATCATGCTCAAAATGTTTTGGATTTCAGAGCGTTTCAAATTCCAAAATTTCAGATTAGACTTGTTTAACCAGTTAAACATTCCAAAATCTGCAAATTCTGCAAATATTCCAAAATCTGAAACATTTCTGGTCCCAAGCATTTCAGATAAGAGATATTCTACCTGTATTTCCAACAGTTCATTTTTTAAAAACACAAGCCATGTTCATAGCACATTGTAGATTGTAACATTTGTTAAGATTCATGAGAAATGGCAGATTAAATGGAATCATTTTTACTAAAAATTCTTTTACTAATGTGTTTTATACTGAGAAAAGATACACTGCCTACACTTCATAGTAAGGAAATTTAGATTTTTAGAAAGTTTTTACATGCTGTCTGTGGCACTAATCTAAAGTGTTGCTGTAACTGAAATATCCTGTGATGTTGCCTAAATCAATATTTCCCTTTGAGGAACTTCTGTGAAATTCATTATTATGTAAAACAACCCTTACAGCAAAAGACTTTGATAACCAATTTGCACTTTAGTTTAAAGGATTATGCAGAACTCATTTAAATATAAATCACCTCAAAGAGAAAAATGTGATCCTTATTGCAGCATATTATACCTTCTAGTTTCTTGCAATGAATAATGCCTTCCACAGATCTTCTTGGAAGATTGTCTATAAACGTAACACTAAAATTCAAATGCTGATTTTCTTTTTATGAAAACTGTCATCTTACTTTTGCACATGTTAAACTTCCCCAGTCATGAGCTAGAAACTTTCAAAATGATAGGCCTTGTCCTTTGATGTTGTGTCTTTCTTATTTCAACATGCTATGAAGAAAATGAATATATTTAATTTGTAATTTCATTCTCTTAGTCATTGTCTCCAGAATAGCAACTATATTTATGGAGATAAGACGATCATCTTCTACATTTTTCTACATTTTCTTTAGAGAAAGAAAAGAGGGTTACGTGGAAAGTTAATACTACATTATGGAAAATGGAGTGAAATGCATTAAAATTCATTTAAAAACACTCAAAGCTTCCTTATTATATTCAAGGGGGCACTCCTGTTAATGCTTAATTAGTTGAGAGCTAATTATTTTGTAGCCAGCATTTACTCATCATTAGTGCTCTGTATATATCTCTTGTTCCCAACTTACTATTGTTGGTGTTGTTATGTTATTGTTGTTGTTAGGTGCCCTTGAGTTGGATCTGACTCATAGCAACCCTGTGTAGAACAGAATGAAACATTGTCTGACACTGTGCCATAACTGGCACTATTATCAGTGCCTCTCTGCTATTCATAAGGTTTTCAGTGGCCGGTTGTTTCAGAGGTGGACTGCCGGGTCCTTCTCCTTAGCCTGCAGCACCTGGCATTCCCAGGCAGTCTCCCATCCAAGGACAAACTAGGCCAACCCTGCTTAAGCTTCTGAGATCAGGCAGGATCAGATGCCAGGGTTCTATCTCTGCAGACAACTTATTATTAGCTATTTGATAATGAAAATTTCTAGCGTGGAAGTGGCAAGAAGGAAATGGAGGACTAAGAACAAAACACCACAAAAAATGGAGTATGTCCTGAATTCAAGTTTCATAGTTCCATTTCTTTTCTTTCTTCTTTGAATTCCAGAGTTCTCAGATGTAATCCCAAGGAAATATACTTACATTATTCTGGATGCTCTGTACCATAAGTTGCTTCTAACAGATGCTTGTGCAATGAATGTCTTGCCTCTTCATTTGAACTTACAAACTTCCTTAGGAGAAGGTCACATCTTCACTTCACTAACTCTATTCATCACCATCACTAGGTACCCAGCAAATAGCAAGTTTTACAACCCTCAAATATATACTACAGGAGTAGATGACCCTACATGTATATTCTAGCACTCACAGTTATGATAAGTATGACTCTACCATGCATACATTATTTTTTTCACTGAAGAATGGAAAACGACTTCTTTGTGGATGTAGTGACTATGAAGATTATGAAAAACAATAAATAACAATTTCAATTTAGCCTAAAATTGCTTCTCATTCCTAGACAATTCTTTTAAAAGAGCCAAATAAAAATTGCCACATATATAGTGTACAATATATATGGCTTACATAATGATGTCAAATGACCAAAAACGGTGAAAGGCACAAGAATGAAAAGTAGAGATTGGGTACCATACAATGAGCACCTGCATGCTTTGCAAATTCCACACCACTGAGCTGCACCCCCAGCCCTCTTTTTTTTTTTTTTTTTTTTTTTTTTTACTTTTTGAGACAGGGTCTCGCTAAGTTATGCAGACTGCCTCTGGTCTTGAACTTGCGATCTTCCCTCCTCCACCTCCCGAGCTGCTGGGATTACAGGCATGTACCACAGTGCCCAGCATAACTACATTCCTTAAAAAATAAAATTTCAAGTATGTAGTGTCTGAAAGATAAGGCAAGTAGACATTATTTAGTTCAAGTTTACTGTTTGTGGCATATCTGATACATGAGCAACCAATCTCACATGAATGATTCTGTTGATAACATTGGAGTGCTGGACCTAAGAATTAGAGTGGTCACAAAATGAAGCCACACAGGATAAATTCATCCTGCATATATATTTGCATAAGACATAGACTTTCTTATAAATTAAGTTAAAATCTCAATATCATAAATAAATATAAAAAATATGACTTCCTGTGAAAAATTGGAATTTTCAGTATAGCTACTCACTCTGCACATGGCATGCACTTTTCAGTTAACACATTTATCCAGCCTTTTCACATATTTGTGTTACTTACTTGGTCCTGTTCACACTTGTATCTGATACCCCTCTGGTAGGTTCTTCTTAAACTGAGCCAAAATATATTTTGCTTTCACTGGGTTCAGCTATTCCTTCTGTGTCTTCTGAAACCACACTTCATGTCTAATTCCTCGTGAATAGAACAGTCAATTAAATATTTAAGGAGAGCTATAATCTCAGTCCTCCAAAAATCGTTGACCAATGAATCAATATAATTATCCCATGGATATTCATCATGATTGCATTCAAATTTTGGTCAATGCACCTTTGAAACCTTTCTTTTTCTAGAGAAATTTCGGCAAGTCCTTCAGCGGCTTTTCTTATAAATTGGTTACATATCATGAATTATTTGTTATCTCTTTTCTCTGGTAAGCTATGGTTTGTCAAATACAAATGTGGTACTCACAATGGAAAATATTGCTCCAGATATGGTCTCATTGTTCCACCTTATTGTGTGATGACCACAGTTTCTGTTCTCAATATCTTACTGCAGTCACTGACACTTGGAGTTAGTTGGTGATGCTTGTAGCTACAGATGATGGATTGAACACATGTATTGAGCTCTGCTTCCTCCTTAACTTGCACTACAATAATGACAGAGTTTTAAAAATTGAAAACCCACTGGTATAGAGAAAATAGGAATAAAATTTCAGAAGTTAGACAGCAGATGAATACATATACCTGATTTAATACATCTTAAAATCTAAGTCCAACTTTAATGTCAGAATTCCCAAAAGGCTCAGAACTGAATGTATCATATTCTTCTGGAATTAAAGGTGCAAACAGTTGAAAATCTGTGTACAAATCTGATTCGTATTTCCCCATTCCCAACTGTCCTTGCCTCACTTTGCCAAAAGCCTAAATAGGTTTGCTCTAAGAAAACTAAAACAGTGTATGTCAGGACACATAGACAACAAGCACATTTGAGAGCAGTTGAAAGTCAAGAATGAGGTGAAAGTTTGCACAATTATTATAAAAATATCAAACATTCTTCCTCTCAGCTGCCAAGCCATTAGTGGGACTCTTCAGTAGAGTCTTCAGTTGGAAACATCAACAGGCCAAGAGGAAAGATTCAAGGATGCTGATATGGAGTCCCCAAGGAAATAGTCAACCAGATCACCCTACAGAAGCAATATCCCTCTATACATACAAACAGTCAGTATTCTAATACTCCACTGTTAGTAAGAAAAAAAAAACCTAAGGATCACCAGATAGAAGAAAATATTTAACATGAAAGAAAGAAAGAGAGAGGGAGAGAGAAAGGGAGAGAAAAGGATAGGAAAGGAAAGAAAAAGAACAAAGAAATCTGAGGAAACAGATATTGTATAGAAGAATAAAACTTACAAAGAAAATAAAACATCACTGAGTAGTACACTCAGAGAAAGTAGACACTGGATTCATGAAATAACAAAAAACACTATAAAACTGAGTATTCAGGGGACTGATAAGAACTTTTAGAAATTAACATATGATACCACAAATAAATAATACAATGGTTGGAAGGCAAAATGTAGAAACCCATCCAGAAAATAAAAGAAAATAGGGATGGACAATAAGAAGGGAAAGATATAACAATTATAGGATGAATATAGAAATAAAAGCATTCTAGAAAGAGAAGAAGATTATTCAAGAAGTGGGTTTTTAGTAATAAAAAAAAATGAAGGACATAGTTAACAGGTTGAAAAAATTCTCCAAGTACCTAGAGAAATGTGTGAAAATAGATGCACATGAAAGCATGTCGTCATGATATTGCAGAACATGGGGTCATGGAGAAGATCCTATAAGCACCTAGTGAAAAGGAAGATAAAGAAAGAGCAATTTTCATATAAAGAAATAGAAATCAGAAAGTCATAGCAGAGAGCCTGTAAACAGCCACACCAAAAGCTGGAAGGCAGTGAGAGTAAGCCCTAAACAATCTAAGGGAAGACTATTCATTATCTAATATTCTCCACTTAATACCCAAACTATTAAATGGGAGGACAGATTAAAGAGATTTTCAGATATGCAAGGTCTCAAAACCCACCGGGTGTGTCAGCTTGTCATGCTGAGAGGGTTTTCATGTTGCTGTGATGCTGAAAGCTATGCCACTGGTATTTCAGATACCGGCAGGGTCACCCATGGTGGACAGGTTTCAGCTGAGCTTCCAGACTAAGGCAGACTACAGAGAAGGACCCAGCAGCCCACTCCCAAAACCATTATCCATTGAAAACCCTATGAATAGCAGAGAAGCACTGTCAAATATAGGTTAGGTTAGGTTAGGTGCCATCAAGTCAGTATCCTACTCATAGCGACCCTCATAGGGTTTTCAATGGCTGACTGTTTCGGGATTGCCTTGGGAGTGGATTGCCAGGCCCTTCTCCCATTTTTATGGTGCTGGGAAGTGAACTCAGAACCTCAGAGTCTGCAGCGCAGTGCTCTACCAACTGAGCCAAATCCCAGCCCCACTGTCAAATATAGTGCCGGAAAATGAGCAGCCCCCACCCCGACCCAGCTGGGAAGCATTCAAAAAAATGGCTGGGGAAGAGTTGCCACCTCAAAGTAGAGTAAACTTAATGATGAGATAAATGGAGTAAGGCCCCTGGGAGAATTTGTTAAGATTTATTCTTCTGTATGAGGCAGATATATTTGCATATTTTTTAACCTAAAGCATTTTTTAATTGTAAAAATAAATTATTGGTCAGGAAAGAAAAAAGTATGCATTGTATACTAACATCTTAGTTGTACAAAATATTTACCTAGTTAAGATTATGTAAAAATTGAAAATTGATCAATCCAATTCGTAATCTCTTTGAGAGAGATGGGAAATGAATGGAGATTGTATTTTCAAGAACTGAATCCACAGCTTATTTTAAAAAATGTCAGCAGATAATGCATAAAAGTGATCAAGGAGTAGCAATGTAAACATGTTATTTAGAGATATGATGGTATGTATTTAAAAGAATCTGCTAGATGAGTTGAAAGCCTTTAAGGAGTTGGAAATGGTTAGTAAATAGGAACATGAGACTGAGTTTTTTTCATAACAAGCCTTGTAGAAATATCTAATTATAAAAAAAATAGATGTTTTTAAAGAAGCTGCATTTAAGGAAGAAAAATGGTGGAGTTGTCTATAACAACTAGATCAAAACTTTTCCAACTGCTTGCTGGAGAGCTATACCTGTACTGGAGAGCTTCCTTTACTGGAGAGCTTCCTGTACCTATCCCTCAGATACCTATAAAAGCAAAATTGCAATGGGCACTTATTAAAAAGAGCAAGGAAGACTGTATTCAAGACAACTACAATAGGAGACAGAGAAAGCACTCAACTCTGATAAAAGAAAAGGCAGTAGGATTTTTGAATACTAGATGAGTTCAGGGAAAAGTTCTGACGGATGTTAGGGGGTTGATTAGCAATGTGGTTAGAAAATTGTGATTGCTAATTGCTCTTAGCAAAGTTAGGCTTCTCCTCTGCACAGAAACTGAGAGACAGAGGCCCAAGTTTTCTCAACTACCTGTCAGAGGGATGGGACCAGGGATTTGAGATAAACATATTTGAGTGGCAGAAGACATAAATCTCAAGTGGGCAGAGAAAGAATTTACAACTTCAAGTTTTCAAAGTAAATGATCTAAGGAACAGGAGGTGTGGGGCCTATGATCAACAAGAATCCTGTCTCAAGTTTTGTTAAGCAGAGGATATTAAAGCCATCTTAGTAGTAACTCAGTTATATTCTTTCAGACTTGAACTCTTTCTCCTCACCTTCCCATTTCATATACTCTTTTTGTGTTCTGTCTGCCACATCACTATTACCTAAATCTTATTACAGTCAACTTTCTAACTTCAGCATTATCTTCTTATGATAGCCAGTGTTTCCAGATCTTACTTACATTTGGCTTCTTTTTACTCCTCCTCTTCTCTCTACTTTTCCTAAGGCTACTGCCAATACCCAAACTCTGATCATTCTCACATGCTTTGTTGCACTTGCATTATTCTTAATAGCTTTATTAAGGTATATTTCACACATAGTAAAATTTACTCATTTTAGGAGCATAATTCAATGATTTCATAATTTTACCGAGGAGTGCAATCTTCGCCACAAATTACTCAGGACATTTTCATTCCCCCTCAGTAACACTGTTTTAGCTGTTCTCTCCCTTTCTAGTTGGTTCCCCTTCCAATTCATCTTCCTTATAGAAAGTAGATTTCCTTGCCTAAAATATAGACAGCCCTAGACATTTGTGAAACAGAACTAAGGTTACTTCCCATTAAGAACTTAGTTCAATTTACTGTCTCCATGAAATTTGGAAAAGTCCATATAGAATTTACAAAATGAAGGAAATAATATCTGTCAAAATTATTGTGGCAGTTAAACATAATATCTTAGTAATTTGTAAAGTGATTTATATTGAATTCATATCCATATAGAATTTGCAAAATGAAGGAAATAATATCTGTCAAAATTATTGTGACAGTTAAACATAATATCTTAGTAATTTGTAAAATGATTTATATTGAATTTGTGGTAGTCATCTCAACAACCACAACACTTCATGCGAATAACTTTGATATTATTTCCTCCAAGAATGTACTTGTAGAACTGATATTTGAATCTAAAAGCATTTCTCACATGTCATTTTCCTGAAATTCATTTATGTGGTTGTTAGTGATAGCATCCATAATAAATTGAATGTTTTGAAATGCCATTTATTTGGATCATTGAATCAAATGCATATTATAGACAGATTTTGTAACATAATATTTTAAAAATGAGTTTATACTGGTATGCACAGGATTCTAGGATACTAGCTTGGCTGTAATAAATAATGGGACTGTCTTTGTATCAACATTATTTCCAACCATCTGCTAAGTACAATTCAGCTAGTAATTATCTAGCAATTAGACCAGCATGTCAAAAAACACTTAATTGCCAACTCAACCAATTTTCAGAGTTATATTAATCATAATGCCTATGCAGCAAACTCAATTTAATAAAAATGCTTTGAACATAAATCCCAACAATTCCAACTTATTTTCTGTATCATATATAGCTTTTGAAGTAGAAATGAAATGTGCAGAAAAGTATTTGAATATGAGGATTGAAATTTAATACAAATTCCTTCCTTTCATGGTTTTTTAAAGCCTTCAACATTTTCACTTAAACAGAAATACCTATCATTTGCACTTCTTTTCATTTGATAGTCATTGTTTAGACAAAATATGTGCGCTTAACCAAGGAGATGTCTTCATTCTTGAACTTGAGGATTATCTAGTTATTGAAGAAATTCAAAGCAGTCTCCTGGTGTTTTAAATAAGGCTTTTTATCCTTCCTAAAGATATGTTAGAAAACTGACTAGCCTACGGAGTCATAAATCCTTAAGGTGGAATTCCAAATTTTGCATCCATTCTTGTGTGTCTGTTGGCACATTACTTATTCATGCCTCAAGTAAAATGATAAATAATACTATGCTGCAGAATATTTCAAGGACTAAAATTAATGTTAACTCTTAGCCTTTTATAAGTACTCACTAAGTTGCAGGCATTAGAAATCTTTTTTTTTTCTGTTGCAATCCATAACTTAGATATTAGAATTATATGTTGGGGTAAACTGCTAGCTTTTGGGTTTTGATCCACTCTTTAAAAAATGTAATACTAACTAACTCATTTCTTTGCTCACAAAACAAATGCCATAGCCATCCATCATTTTGACTTAAAGAAGGGAACAGAGACTCCCAAAGATGGCAGTGTTCAAAGGCAGCCCTTCTCCCATAAGCACTTGAAGACTTCACACTTTACTTTTCTCTTAATGACTTGTCAGTTAGAGGAAATAATTTTCCTCTAAGAAAAAATCTCAGGCCCCACATTTCTCTTTGACTTCATGATGAGAGACTGTTGTGTAGAATGTGGCAAGGAGATTTATTTCGACTTCTCTTTGGATTCATATTTTGCTACCATGGTGTCAAATCCAACTGTCGCTTTGATTATAGGATTTGACACAGACATACATTTTCATTATTCAATTCCACACAATTCATGAATATATTGAACAAATGTTTAATTTGTATGTAAAGCTCAGAGTTAGCCAACAGGATAAAAAAGATGAATAAAAATATTTCTGCCCCAAAGAATCTCTAATGATAGACATAAACACACACACAAACACACACATATGCATTCACATACGCAAGATACAAAGTAAAAGTGATAAGCAGAAAAAGAATTACACAGATTAAAAAGAATATTAACTGTAGGATAAATGAAACAATCTTCTAAAAGAAGTAAAATTAGATAATTATTCATAAAAAATAGAACCAGTTTCTTTGTTTCTATTTCAGCAAGACAATTATTGGATCAAAATTGCTTGTTAAGCTGCAAACCAACAGTTTAATAAGCAAGATGTGCTTTCATGTGTCATTTTATTCATGGACTCTGTTATTGTTTAGTGATTACAACATGCGCCATTGAGTCGATGACAAAAATCTATGCTGACTACAAATTACTAAAGTACAGGCTTATGTATTTCTATTAAACTCCTTCAAATCAATTACCATTATAATTAAAGCTTTTTTCCCCTTCTCAACCCAGATAATGTCTTCTAAGCATTTAGACTTCAGGTTAATGAAGATAGCTTATAGAGTTTTTTTGCATTCAAGTGTATTAGTACACCACTATCTTTAACATACACTATCAAAGGAATTACATGTATATTGTGTTAATATAAAAAAAAGAGTAACCACACACTTTTTTTAAACAAAAATAAAGAGGCTACATCAAATCTAAACTACACTTACTTTGTAATATATTATTAAAGATCAGTAGTGATTCTTTTAACATGGACAATCTGTACATAGCAATCAAGTAATTAATATAGATTCAACTATTTTGAAGAAATATTTTGAGCCTTTTCTGATAATATATTTATGTGGTCTTTGCAGTTTAAAAGCACATTCACATTTTTTCCTCATTTGAGAACACAACTCTCTGAAAGCAATGCTATTTTTATGCTTACTTTTTAGGAAAGAAAATTAGTTAATAAAACTAATAATTAACAGAAAGATGGACACCATATTTCATATCCTTTTGGTACCTTATATTTTTCTTGTATGTGTAAGGTTTTTTTGTTTTGTTTTGTTCTTTCCGGTCCTGGGGTTTGAACCTAGGACCTTGAGCTTTCACACTTTGCAAGTGCTGGACCACTGAGCTGCACCCCCAGACCTTTTCTTTTCTTTCTTTCTTTTTTTTTTTTTTTTTTTTTTACTTTTTGAGACAGCGTCTTTCTAAGTTACACAGGCTCCCTCTGGTCTCCAGCTTGCTATTCTCCTGCCTCTGCCTCCCTAGCCACTGGGATAACAGGCATGCACCACCACACCTGGCAGTGTGTGAGGTACTTAATGAGGGGTACAGAAGATGTCAAAGTATTTCTTGATAACAGACCTATATTTCTCCTTTCAGTTCACAGCCCTTTGAGCATGGCAAAGACATGTAAGGATATAACTTAAATTTCCAGGAAGCTTCAACACTAATAAGAAAAGAGTAAAACAACAATAGAAACAACTTTTAAGACAGCGTTTAATCAGGGCTTTGGTTGATCAAAGGAGAAGGGATCACATTTAGCTAAGAAGCTCAGGAAAGTCAACTTAGATTCCAAAGATAACTGAAACAAATTGATAAATAAAGGCAAATGAGGATTATGTGTCTTTAAAGTTTCATTCTGCGTGTGTACTTTGAAAAACTCCTACGCCAGAGATTTTTCTGAAAGGGAAAAATGTTTCTTTTCCCTTTCTTTTCTCTTCCTTTTATTTACATATTTGTTTGTTTGTTTGTTTCAATGAGGCTGTCCTGGAACTTGGCATCCTCCTACCTCAGCCTCCCAAGTGCCAGTATTATAGGCCTGTGCCACCATACCAGGCTAGAATGTTACTTTCAACATCAAGAAACAAATATTTCTGAAATAATTAAAGAAGAATTGGGTAAGCCAGACCAAAGGAACTCGTAAATGTCAATCTTAAGCAAAACTCCACTTGGATGTTACAAAAGGATAAACAGTGGTCTAAAACTGAGAAAGTTTGGTTTTAGGAAAACTTTAACAACTCTGGAAAATATCACTGCACAAATTATAACTGTTTAAGCCTAAACTTCCATCCCTCTTTCTTGAGGTACCAACATCAGGTCTTGAAACATAAGGCATTGAAAAAGAAAAGCCATGTGTAGTGGCACACACCTGTAATCTCTGATACTCAACAGGCAGAGGCAGGAGGATTTTGAGTTCAAGGCCTTAGGTAGACTGCATAGCTTAATAAGACCTAGGCTCAAAATAAAAAATAAAAAATTGGCTGCAGATGCAGCTCAGTGACAGAGCATTTGCAAAGTATGTGTGAGGTCCTGGGTTCAAAACCCAAGTAATAATAAAAAAAAAGCAAAAGGAAAAGCAGCAGAGTGACCTACAGTCTAAAGAAGTAAGGTCAGATGGTAAGGACAGACCTATGCATGAAACACTTTGTTGGGAGCTCAAGTTGGAGGAACAGTCCAGTAAGGTGGTGGTGTTGGCAGACACAGCAGAGGCTAGGCTTGTGGTAGATGACCTCATGACATTACTGGGGCAGGAGACGGAGAGCATGGTAGAACCGTGGGTCCAGGTAAAAAACTTCCAAGTGCCCAACTTTGTTGACTATTTTCATAAACCTGAGTCCCCACCTCCCAAGGTTCCATGACTTTGACAAACATGTACCACCAGTTGGGGGCCAAACATTAAAACACATGACTTTTGGGGGATATTTTATATTCAAACCATGACAGTGGCCAAATGCACTCTGAAGTATAAAGGATTAGCAATGGTACAAGCAACAGAATAGGCCAAGAGGTGTGATTAATGTCAGAAGATTCAAATTTTTTCAGTAGTCAAAGTTGTCTACCTATCAAAGCTTTTTATCAGTAGATGCCAGTCACAGGTGTGTGGGTGGGCTATGGTAGTTTAAAAGTCTAGAATTATAGAGGATAATGGCACATGGCAGGAAAATGAGATGAATAAAACGTAGCAATTTTCAGTAAGGGTTAAATTAAAGACATTTTTGACCAATCTCTCACCTAATTTCCCTCCTTTTTAACCCAGAAACCTGAGTCGTCTCCTGTAGATTAAACCTTTTTTTTCTTATTTTAAATTTTATTTACAAATGGTGGTGTACAGAGTAATAGTCACAGGCTATATCCATTACACAGCTATTAAATCACTTTTGCTTACACATTCATCATCTTACGTATTTTACAGGACAGTATAAACTAAAGAAGAAAAGAAAAACATAGGAATTTTAATTAATATGTAATGAAAATCATATGCAATCATGGATTATATTCTCATTGATCTTTTTCCTTCCCCCTTTTTTATGCATTCATATAGTTATATCATACAAGTATATATGTGTGTATATATATATGAGCTACATATGTATATATATATACATATATATACATATATATACACACACATATATATATGTACCTCACTATCTCCCTACCTCAGATGACAATTTTCTAGATTTCGAAAAATATCTTGGATAAGTTATGTGATAACTACCTTATAATCTTCAGAAGACATCAGAAAAGAGGAAGAATCTATGCTACTATACTTGCTTTTATCAGCACACTTTTATATGAATATGAGAATAAAAATGCACCCCCACTGTGTTGGTAATGCTGTTATAAGGAAAAATCTGAAGCTAATAAGTTGATAGAGGATCATAGATGAATATATAGTATATAGCATGTGTCTATATATATGAAGTAAATGCCTTTTTCTTAATGCAGAAGATCCCAGGTTTGGGCTGGTTTACAATGCCCACATTAATAATTATTAGCCTTAAATTGATCTGCCAGCTCTTTTTATTCTTCTGAAACAAAGCTTCACTCACTACAAGCTTTTTTGCTATTTTCCCCGTATCTGACCACGCCTTGTATTCTGTGCTTACAGTTGCTATTCTTGTGACTTCAGTATGTTCACAATGAAGAGCAAACTGTCTCCTCTTTTGGTATGTAATAGTATACATGTATGCAACCCTTCATCACTTGCAAAATATTTCCCAAATATAAGCTGTTAATCCTCACAGCAAACTTCAGAGGTAGGTTCTTTTCATGGATGTTTTTATGTACATGAGGAAAGAATGACTTAATCTGTTTAAATGATCTCACCAAGGGACTAAAACTTTGACTCAAACCCAGTGTCTGTAGTTCCAGTAGTAAGTAACTGAGCTTGGAGTAGAATTCTGTCCTCTTACAGAGGGCCAGGAAATATGCCATCCTACTGTCTTATTTCCAGGGAACTTTATTATTTAGAAAATTGAAATGTGAGAATGCATAGATATACATTTATTTACAGAATTAATTATTATGATGATTTAAGCAATTTACAGAAAAAGATACATGCTATTTATCATAATTTTATTAGAGTGTGTTGATTTAAATATCAATTATGTCTGAATTTTTGTGCTGAGTCAAAATGTGTATATTAATGATTACTTTCCTTTTAACTTACATTATCAAAGATGGGAAATGACTATCTCAGACTGTTTTGACTCTATAAATTATATTTATTGCCATAAAATGTCAATAATTAAACTCAAAATGTAGCATCGTAAAATTCAAATCAAAAAATATAATGATATTCTGACAAAATAACAGTTATCAAAACTAGGGAAAACAACCCAACTTTTAAGATAATACGAACATATGAGAATAAGTTAAAGAAGGAAAAACATAAGATATTCTCGTTTGTTCAATATTCAGTGCTTCCTGGAACTTTCACAGGACAGGAAAACCAAACACTAGGGAAAATATTCTTTTGCCATCAGCAGGTAGGTGGATTTCTGTAAATGGAATGCACAGATCCTGGCAATTAGAGGGAATTCTGTTAATGTAGATTATGGCTTCATTTTTTGAGCACTTATTATTTGTAAATCACTATACTAACGTTTTGATTTATTCTTTCAAACCCTGAAAGTTTAGAAAGTGTTTATCCCAATTATATGAAAAATAAAACAGGCACAAGAAAGGTTAATCCTTTCCTCTTTGCATAGCATCACAAAACCACTGATGAGTCATGACTTCCAACTCAGATTATTTGACACCAGGATTTATGTTCTTAACCACTGTAGTTAAGCACATCTGCCAACATAATTTGGACTTTACATTTTCAAAAGATTGTTCCCATAAATATATCATCAGAAAGACAACATATCTATTTCATTTTTTTCTCTATGAATCATTTTTGCCTTTTTTTATTTAAGTTTGAAATTGTTAATGAAGTTTCCCTATCCTCCTTTCTTGAGTGAACAATTTCTGTGTTACACATGAATTTTGACTGTTTTGGTTTATTTTCCCTTCAGAACAATAACCCTCTTAGGAAGAACTACATATAAAATGAAGTCGTGAGAAAGACCAGTCTGTGTAAAGATTTATTTATATACTCTTAAATCGTGATTCCCTCATTTTTGATAATTCCATTAAAAAATGAATATGCTCACATGTAAGCATATATAGATTAGATGCATGTATGTGTGTATATTGTTATTGTTGTTGTTAGGTGCCGTCGAGTCCGTATCCGGCTCATAACGACCCTCATAGGGTTTTCAATGGCTGAGTGCTTCAGGATTGTCTTGGGAGTGGATTGCAAGGTCCTTCTCCCATTTTTGCAGTGCTGGGAATTGAACTCGGGGTCTCAGAGACTGCATTGCAGTGCTCTACCCACTGAGCTAAATCCCAGCCCATGTGTGTATATACATATATATATATAAATATATAAATATATATACACACACATATACACACACATATGTATATGATTTACATGATTGAATAAATTCAACTAAAAATATTTTCTACACGCCTTTACCAGAACACAAGAGTTCACACTTTCATGGACTGGTTTTTTTTTTTTTTTTTTTTTTTTTTTTTTTTTTTTTTTTTTTTTTTTTTTTTTCATGATTTGTCTAAATGACTCATGAGCAACCCAAGGTAGTAGTGATTTGCTTTTTCCCCCCAGAAGCTCAGAAGAAGCAATTGGAACCAAGTATAGAGCTGATCCAGGAAGAATGTGTGTCAGAGAACGCAGATCACTCTGCAGAGGAGCCGGCTGAAGGAGGGCAGGATGCGGATGGAGAAGAAATGACTGATGGGATAGAGGAGGACTTCGATGAAGATGGGGGTCATGAGCTGGTAGGAGCTAAATGTTTAGTGTCCACATCCATTGAGTAACAACACTAGAATGTTAGTAACACATTCATTCTAAAATAAAGATTAAATCCTTTAGGTCTTTTTTCCTTATGTATGTATATTTAAGGGACATATAGTGCTTTTCACATTAATAAGTGCTCAATACTTTTTTGTTAACTTAAAATATGAAGCTGTAAATAAAGAAACAACAGGAACATTGTGCATAAGATTAGGGATATATAATGTCCCAATTGAAAGAATTTTTTGTTCCCAAATGATCTATTCTGAAAGGACTCTTGCATTTGTACAATTAGAAGAGAATTGTGCATGGATATAATATGCTGATGACAAAAGACTATTTACTGAAAGATACATGGCTTCTCCTTTAATTTGGTAGTTTCACTGAGTAGTGATGATGATGCTGTATAGTACTTGTGTGGCCCACAGTTCTTTCTACAGTCTGCTTACTAAGAAGCCCCCTTGGTATGTGGTCAGACTATGATTTTCACTTGTCTGTGCTTCTTAATAACTTGTTGTTATGATTTGGGAATTTATCTAACACCTAATTCTTTACATGTTTTATTTTCTCAATGTTATAATCATTATACTATTCATCTCCAGACACCCTTTCCTGCATAACCATACCAGGAACTTGGCAAATATATGCTGATGAGTCCATTATTTCTCGTATTTTATCAACCATGAAATTAAGTATACTATCTCAAAGGACTTGGCTAATAAAAATAGTGCAAGGTCAGGGTGTGTGTATGTGTGTGTGTGTGCACGCGTGCACGTGTGTTATTAACTCTTAAATATCTGTGGATCATCATGTTAAACTTAGATTACCCCAGGTAATATTATACTCCAATTTTTTCTAGTACCTATTGTTGATTAAATAATTTGACTGTGGTAGTTGTCATTGTTATCTGGCATGGTAACAAATCAGTAATTTCAAGGCACCTTAATTTTACAGAATTCTATATCAACTTTTAACACCCCAGCTCTGTTTAACTGTCATGGCACCTTCATTTAAACTTTTAAATTATGAGCTTCAGCATCACCCCTATTTCTACAAAATTCCACTTAAGTTTGAGCTACGCGAGTACATGTTTCTAGAATTTTTATATTGATTTCAGCAATGTATTGATTAAAAACTGAAATGAAAGACAAGCAAGTTTCTCAGTTTCTCCTCAGGCAGGACTTTAATTCAACAACAAGATTTCCTCAACTCATTCTAATTTGACTTCTGCTTCAACAATCCATTGTGACTGGTCTTCCTGGAGGATTCTATGCTCCCCTTTCCAATAGTTACCTTTCTTTTCTTATTTTAATTTACTTCCCAGCAGGAGTTTGCATAGCTAGGCATTTCTTTCTCAGAGAGTCTCTTAAGTTCCCAATTTTTCATTCTGTTTCCTGTGCTAGAAATATTTCTTCCATACACCCACTCTATATACTAAAACAGCTCCAGGATTTATCATAGGTGGCCTATGACTTAAAAAGGTCATCTTCTCTGCTTAGACACTTTCAGAAGCTGATGTAATTGAGTATTAGACCTTTAAATATTATCAATAGTCCAAAGATTTCAAAATCTACATTTCTATCCCAAATCCTGAAACTTTTAAGTCAAATATTCATCACATAGATCTCCAATAAACAACTGAAACTTAACCTGACCAGAAACATTCTTGGCTTTTCCTAGCTGTCTTGTTCTTTCTCAGGGTCTCTAAATAGCATCACCAAAAGAAGAGGATGATTTTTGACTCTCTGCTACCTGTAATTTTACCTCCAAACCATAGCCAAAAGCTAGTTACATCTCCACTAACAAGTACCTTGGCCTAAGCCACTATCCTTTCTCTTAAGGTCCTTCAATAACTTATAAGCCAGTTTTCTTGATTCAGCTTTTTGCCTTATGCAACCCAATCTTAACAGAAAGACAAAAATCTTCATAAACTACATATCAGATAACAGTTATCATTACACATAGAGTCAAAATCCCTAAGTGCATAAATGTAAGTTGTGATGATGTTGGTTGAATGATGCACATAGGAAGAGACCTTGGTGAAGAGAAACAGGGAAAATCTCCAGTGCTAAAGATAAAAGAAACTAGCATAGTTGCATTGATTTGACTCTTTCACTGCAAACAAATATTATAAGTCTGAGTATCTGGTGGCAGGAATTTGAGGAGGGTCAAGCACAAACTATTTCAGAGGGTGATAACTTCTGAAGTGTGAGAAGGAATGGTCAGGATCACAGATTTGAAGATGATAGAGTTAAAAAAAAAGCAAATAGAGAAAATATATGAGATTCTTAATTTGGAAAAATGCATAAAGATTCATAATGTTCATAGCCAATTGAGATTAAAGACCAAAAATTAACAGTTTTTCAAACCTTAAATTTATCAAGCTTCCCTGGAGAACTTGGTAAAACAGATTGTTATATCCCATTCTGAGAGTTTCTGATTCCATATGCTAAGGAGATGCAGAAATTTGAATTTTTAAAAGTTCCCAAGTCATACTTAGGGCTGGGATTTAGCTCAGTTGATAGAGCGCTGCGCTGCAGTCTCTGAGGTCCCGAGTTCAATTCCCAGCACCGCAAAAATGGGAGAAGGATCTGGCAATCCACTCCCAAGGCAATCCCGAAACAGCCATTGAAAACCCTATGAGGGTCGCTATGAGTCAGATACTGAGTCGATGGCACCCAACAACAAGTCATACTGATGCTGCTAGTCTGGTGGTCCCATTTTGAGAACCACTGTTGTGAAGTCACCTATCTGCCTAGCTGTGGGATTTTTTCCATTAGATTCAATCAGCCTTGATGGAAGCATGAAGAAAGCAAACAAGTTCACAATTGGTTTTTGTCAGACAAGTACAAATAAATTAAAGGAGTTGAGGATATTAGTAAAAGGAGTAGCTGACTAGATGGATTTCAGAATCTAACCTGACAGTAAAGGAACTAAACACAAAGGAGCTGAGGAGGAGAAAATAAAGAAGCTATAATCAGAGTCTCAGGCCAGAGGCCCTACACCAGGGTTTCCAACATGTCAGGTCCAGCCTCTTACCCCAAAGAAAGCAAAAGGAAGTAATGATGAAAAGTCGGGAAAGTTAGTCAAAATGGCCATTTGGAGAAGACAGAAATTAAGCATTATAGCCTGTGTGCAGGGTACTGGCATGAGCTTTAGGTTTAAATAGGAGAAGAATTAGGGCAAGAGGTGAGAAGTATGCGTAATTAAGCAGTCATGGTCAAAGTAGTTACTGGTCAGTCATTACCTCAGTTCTGGTACTACACAGTGGTCCTGGAGAAGTCCTTACAACTTCAGGGAATAGTCTGGTTGCCAAGAAGCGATTGCTTCTGCTCAGGGGTGATCATTTATCATGGGGTGATCTATCTGTAAGGTTCTGCTGTTCTTGGAATCCATGGTGACTGCAGGCTTAGGACAATCACTGGAGTCTTTCAAGCACCTTTTGGGGGGATTGAAAGAGGATGTTATAACAGCTGACAGAAAGTTACGTTGATAGGGAATGAGATGAGTTAGGTTATCACCAGTTCTTAGACAGACATATCTTATGTGACTAACATGCTTCTGTGCAGAGTTGAGGCAAGAGTCTGACTCAGAGTATAGGAAACAGATACAAAATGAAGGCAGAGAGGACAGCAGACTTTTCATCCTGCTTTTTATTACCATGTGGGCCCAAGTGAGGAATCAGTGCTTTTCAGCAAAAGGAGTTTCTGTATACCTGTTGCAGCACAAGGGAAATAAAAGTCTGTATATGATTAAAGCATAGGGAAAGGAGAACTAAACAAATAAGAGAACATCAAGGATTACACTTAGAGTCCGAAATACTTCAGAAGTGTGACAGTTACAGGTTGTGACAGGATCCCCGGAGGGGGGGTGATGTAAGTGGAATCAGAGCAAAAGTCACTGCAGATGAATATTCCATCTAAAATGGGCATCAAATCACTCCAAATATTGGGTGAGAAGTGGAAGAGAGGGACTGTTACCAGGTTACCATACAAGAATTAGCATGGCCAGTTTTAGTCCCAATCTGTCAGTATCCAACCCAATTAAGTCACTTTAAACAAATATCTTTGTTAAGTCTCACTTTTGCTATCTGCAAAATAGTAAGGTTAGATCAAAGTTTCTAAGATCCGTTCTGTTTGATTTTCTCCCTCGGTGAGTTTGTGTCCCAGGATCAACCTGTCTGAAGGGGCAAAGTTTTCCATGCAGTCATCAGATAAATCCAAACTGTGGGTGTTTTTTGTTTTGTTTTGTTTTGTTTTGTTTTACTAAACTGCACCCCCTAAGGAGTTCTTCCTTGACCTTTGCATTATAATTAGAGGCTTTTAAAATCTTCTCCCTAGTGTATCTCTTTGTTCTAAGATTTAGGAAACAATGGATGAAGGTGAGATTAACACTCAATCCTTGAAATATAATGGGAAATTAGAGAGTCCCTCCTAGTGGTTGACTAAGAGAAGGTTCTCTGGTCTAGTTTCCACCATTTTTTCATTTATAAATCACATGATCTAAGTCTTCTGTGATTTCCAAACAGGAAAGCAAAAGCATAAAGTTCTCTCTTTTTTTTTTTTTTTTTTGTAAGTAACAGAGGGCACTATAGATTTGAAGGACAGTGATATACTATAGTATGTAGTAGAAGTAAAACACAAAACAAAAAGAAAGGAAGAGAGAAAGAAAAAACTGGTATCCATATGCCCAGGTGGTGACTCAAGGCAAAAGCAGAACACCATTCCAAGAGAATGAATGGGAAGCAAGAATTGGATCAGAACCAACTGAGATCCAACAAAATGAGCTAGTGGAAGAGTTGAACAGTTGTAGCTGGTGGTACCCCTCTGGAACAGTGAAAGGCTGAAGACACTTTCACAACTTACATATATTACAGAACCAATTGATTAATATGTAATAAAAATCATACACATTCATAGGTTATATTCTCATTGATATTTTTCTTTCCTTTCCCCTATTTTTCCATGTATTCATATAGTTGCATCATATATTTTGATATTTTCCTCCCCTCTTCCCCCTTTCCCCTCTGCCTCATTCTACTTTCTCCCCCTTCCCCAACCTCACTCCCACCTGCTGATCCTCTCCCCTTTCTTTCTACTCTGCTTATATTTTCCCTTCTTAGATAGATAGTATTGTTCATTTTTATATATCTGTATATGTTTACATTTTTGTTCTTCCTTTAAGTTAGATTTAGCTCCCACATATGAGTGAGAACATACGGTATTTCTCTTTTGGGGACTGGGTTTTTTTCAATTAAGATAATGTTCTCCACTTCCATCCACTTTGCTGCAAATGACATAATTTCATTCTTCTTTATTGCCCTCTGTTGATGGACATCTTGGTTGATTCCATACCCTTGCAATTGTGAAGAGTGCTGCATTAAACATGCAAGTGACTTATCTTCCTTTGAGTTTATTCCCAGTTTGATAAAAGTGTAACCAAAACTGATACAATACTTGCATA
Source organism: Pedetes capensis (assembly GCA_007922755.1). NCBI lineage: Eukaryota > Metazoa > Chordata > Mammalia > Rodentia > Pedetidae > Pedetes > Pedetes capensis. Next base: position 6,281 of record VMDO01000621.1, on the reverse strand, counting down.
ATGGAAAAAACAAAAATTTTTATTACTCTGTACCTCACTGACATTTATAAATAAAGAAAGAGAAAAAAAAAAGCTGAAGACATGAGCATAGTCCATCTATACAGCATCTACTTCCAAAAATTCACTTGGTGAAATTGGTATCCATAAAGCAATATATTCAGTTTACAGTTGAGAACCTATTGTGTGTGAGCCAGGTGCTACAAAAACTGCAAAAATAACTAAAATAATTGCTTTATATATGGAATAAAGTGTTCAAGAAAATAGTTACTTGTCTCAAACAGCTTAGTGTCTCATAAAGAGAAGATTTTCTTCATGTATTAAAAAAAACAGGTTTGGGTTTAATAATTTATAAGAAACCAGCCAAGTATTATTGTTTGTTGTTATGTGCTGTTGAATCATGTCCACTCATAAAGACCGCTATAGGGTTTTCAATGGCTGATTGTCTCAAGGTTATTTCAGAAGTGGACTCCCACATCCTTTACCCATTTTTGCAGTGCTAGGGGTCAAACCTGGGACCTCAGAAAGTGCAGAGCTTCACTCTACTACTACCTGAGCTAAGCCTCAGCCCATATATTTTATCAGTGCATATAAATAAAGATTTAAATTTATTTTAAAAAAAGAACTCTATATTGATGCACTATGCATACACGGATGAATCACTACTATATTCTTATTTCTGAATAAATCTATTTATCAATGGATCGCTAAATGCCACTGAGGCTTGTAGTATGGGAATAAAAAACAAAAATCATATCCCTTCCCTCAAGAAGGATGTGAATTCACTGATGATAAAGGCCATAGGCCAAAAACTCAAAGGACTTTATCTAGAAGTAAGAACAATATAGAAGAAACCGTTTACAAGTAATGAATTACACATAGCTAGCTAGCACTAGGACTTCTGGTAGAAGTGGGATTGGAACTTTACCTTGAAGGATGCCAAGTTGAAGAAATAGCACGTGCTATTGTTAAAGAAGAATATTCAAGTCATCATCATTATCAGATAATTGTATGGAAAATATATTTGAAGTCCCCAAACATTAGATATTTTATGTGATAGGTATTTAAGTAAAGATAAGTTTTTAAAAAATAAAACTAGTAGCAAATTCACAATTGTATTTTAAGCTCTATGTTCTCTTTATTTATATCTACCAAATTTGCATTTCCTTTCTACAAAATAACATAATCCAAAGTAAAAGTAGATAGAAAAGTAAATCCTTGGTTTCATAAAGACAAATTCTCCCTAGGTGTACAGGAAAAGGCTTGTGTGTTCACTCAAGGACACCACAGTGAGATGTGTTACAGAAACTTAGAGAAGCTAATGGCAATCCAGCATTTTCCAAAGCAGAGTTTTCTTGGTTTAATTTATATGCAATACCTAATGTGCTTGCTAACAGTATGATAGATCATCTGGGGAAACAGCCCAGCAATCTACTTTTATCAGGGTGAGGATTGAAACTATAGAACTAAGCCATTAATTCCTAAAGGAAACTATAGACAAGCAAAACATTTAAATGGATTAAGAATTTGAGTTGTTTTGAATTCTACTTGTAATGACTTTTGCTTTTGATGACTATACACAGTCAAATCAGGGAAATCTAGTACGAATCCACAGTAGAATTACCTAGCTGTATTATAGAATACTTAGGCATGCAAACTGAGCACTATGTTGTAATACATCTTTCAGGATTTAACAAAGCATTCAACTAAACAGTAGGTCACCTGAGTTTTCCAACTATTGAATTTCTATACACATTGAGAAAGATCTGAATCCCAAATCTTATCTTGTAGTTGAAGAGAATCCAAAGTAAGCATTCTGGTGAACCATTGAAAAACTAGAATGCATTCTAATCAATATTCTTTGCCTTTATTAGCAAAACTGAAGATATCTCTTTCTGTTTCAAACTGTTTTGCTTCTAATAAAATCCTACACCTGAATGTTACCCCTTATAAACCATGTTTCTGTTTATTTCTGTTATTTAGACTGACTGCTAGCTAGAGGATAAATAAGACATGAGACATGTTACCAATTGAATTAGTTAAAAGTATAAATCACAGGGAAGCAAGAAAGTGGTTCCTTAATCTATTTGATTTAAGAGTGTATTTCAGCACAATATTCCAAAAACTTCATCTTCGACCCTCTCAATCCATCATATGCTGTATTTCCTGTCCTCCTTAGAACAAATATTGAGGGCATAAGGAAAGTCATTTCATAATGTAGACAGTGTTAAAGATAGGAAGAACAACCATAGCACATGTGTCCTGCCAGTGCATGTCACCTGGCCTGGTATGTGCTGCTGAGGCATGAATGGCCAAGTCCATGACAGTCAGTTGCCAGGTCTTCTCAACAGAAATGGAATATGCTGAGCCTTTGGTATGGGGGTTCACAACATGCTAGGCAGACAATTCTGCTTCTGGCTTTCTCCACTGCCTCTTCAGGAGCACAGATCCCTCTATCATAAGAGCTGCTCAAAATGAATTCCAGACTTGCTACTTCTGACATCTCAGTTAATTTCAGTCATTTTAATTTCAGCTAACGAGCTCTGCCTAGCTCCTTAGGGCAGACTTTTCTCCTGGAGGCTGGATGACTTAGTTCATAAACAAAAGCTCCATCTACAGTGAAGAAGCAAATGCAAATCCACACGTCTTTGTGCAGCTACTTATCTATGTACTCACTGGCCTCAGTGTTTTCATCTACAAGAGCTAGTTGATAATAATATACTTTTGAGCAGAGGTGAAAAGTAAATAGTCATGTGAAAAGCCTGTCACATAGGAGGCATTCAGTTAAAATTTTTCTATGTCATTGTGTTTTGGTTGTAGGACACTTATATCCTTCTATGTATTTTCATTTTATTGTGCTCTTTACTTTGTTTAATTTTAGTAACCCCAATATTACCATGCCTGCAGCTGTACCACTGTGCTGTCCAATCCCATCAGATCTCTGAAGCTAAGCAGGGTCAGGCCAGGTTAATACTTGGATAGGAGACCACCTGGGAACACCAGGTGCTGTAGGCTTGGGAGAAGGACCTGGCAACCCACTCCCAGAAAACAATCAGCCATTGAAAACCTTAAGAATAGCAGAGAAGCACTGACAATACTATTTCATCTGTTGTATGTAAGATTGTTATGAGTTGGACACCAACTCAATGGCACCTAACAACAACCACATGACACTCCAGATATCGTATAAATTAGGTCATAATTACAATAAAACCATTGGCTTTATGTGGGCCTCTGCATAACTACAGTAACTTGTTACTCTCCAGAGACTATCCTAGTTATTTATGGGGGTTCCAGGAAGTGTCTCAGCTGTGCTTAACAACCTGCATGATTAAATGCTTCTCCTCCCCACCCATTGCCTGTTTTCTTCTTGAAGATGCACTCTTGTTGAAATTTTTATGGCTGCCTTTTGTGAAAGAACATTGCTCTCAGGTACTAGGTTTGCCCCTCCCACCACCAAACATGCAATGCCCACAAAGTGCAGCTGGTGCAGGGTCCCTTGTGCCAAAGAAGCCACACCGGGTTCCTGATTAAAGCTGGGAGAATGATAGCCCTCTCCCCAGTGCCATCTTGGAAGCTGCCACCCAGACCCCAGAGTGATGAAGCTTAAAGTCTGAAATGTGAATGCCACCATCAAGAAAAGCAGCCACTTGAGCTATTGTCCAAATTTAGCAATAGTTCTGCCTTATTCCTTTATAGACTGTTCTTTAAAGAGCTGCCAATTTGGTCCTATAAGCTTAAGGTAGCTTGGGTCATTCTACTTAAAAGTTTCTACATAGGGTAGCTCTGAGTCAGACCCAACTCGACAGTACCTGATGACAACAACAATAACTGTCTGTCTCATTCAGAGGAGAAACAAGTCCTCGCAGTGACTTCCAAAAGCCTGCATGATCTGGACCCTGTTACCTCTCAGGTTTGACTCCGAGTTATCTCTCACTCACCCCACATTAGCTGTGTGACCTCCAGGCACACACTGTTCAGCTCCTGCCAGAGAGTCTTGGCATTTGATGCACCTCTGAATGTGGCAGCAAGAAGACAGAGGCACCAGAGTCCCTGATGCTTTGGAAAATGTTCAAGTTGATCTCACAAATTTCAAGTAAGTTAATTGGGAACTGCCAATTCATTAAAGAGAAGTAGAATGCAATGCAAACTAGTCTGAGAGAAAAATAAAGTTTTCAGATGTAGCAGATAAAATATAGGACATTCAGTTAAATATGTATTTCAGATAAACATTGAATAATTTTCTGGTATAATCATGTTTCATATATTATATGGGACAAACTTATACCAAAGTACTTACTTTTAATCTAAAATTCAAATTTAACTGACTTCCTGTATTTTATCTGGCAATCCCAAATAGAAGTAGAATTGAATATTAACCTTGAACAAATTATCTTTTTTTCAGCCATGATATTGTCATCTTTGAAATTGGAAATTGGAATTGAATACTTTGTAGGTGTGTGTGTGGGGGGGTGAGTGTGTATGGTGCTTGGGACTAAATCCACATCCTTTCATATGCTAGATTAGTGCCCTACCACTGAGCTACATCCCTAAACCCTTAGAGGGTCCTTGTTAAGGATTAAATGAGTTAATACATGGAATACACTTAACAAAATTACTGGCACAAAGTAAGCAAGAAAATTGTATTATTATTGCTAATATCATTGTCTTAGCCTATTTTCTATTGTTATGAAAAAATACCACAGACTGGGTAATTTATAAAGAAAAAGGTTTATATGTCTCACAGTTCTGGAGTTTTGAAAGTCCAACAACAGAGTGACAGGATCTGCTCAGCATCTGATGAGAGCCCTCTTTCTACACCATAACATGGTGCAAAGCATCACATGGCAAGATAAAGCAAGCCTGCTAGCTTGAGTTTCTCTTTCTTTTCTTACAGAGCCACTGGCACTGCAAAAATGGAAGGACAGGGCAGTCCACTTACAAAGCATCCCAAAGCAATCAGCCATTGAGAACCCTATGAGTCTCACAATGAGTCAGACCCGACTCATGGCACCTAACAATAACAAATGCCAACGTAGAGACCCCACGTTCGTGACTTCATCTAATCCTAATTACCTCCCAAGGCCCCACTTCCAAATGCCACTGATATATAAATTTGGAGATTAAGTTTCGAACATGTGAACTTTGAGGAGAGCACATTCAAGCCATAGCATTTATGATCAGCTCACTTTGCAAGTGAAGCTTTCAATAAAACAACATTTCTAGTAACATAATCTTCACATGGAACTTTGTATCTTTAAGGACCCTAGAGTATTCAGCTTGTTTAAAAATGCTTCTTATTTGATAGGAAAGCCTTCAGGAAACAAACGTGATGTTCTGAAAAGACTCATACTTTTATTTCATCTTGTTAAGTTTTTCTTTGACTTTATACTTACCAGCTTATTCAACTCGAAATAATTTATTTTAAGTCCCCGTTTTATGGCTTTTTAAAAAGATAATGCTACCTATAGCTTTTGATAATATATGGCTTTAACTTTCATTTTTGTTATAGATTTGCTCTCTAGCTTATGGGATCTAGTCATGAGTTTAGTTACCATGTAGCCAATTGTGTCTTCAAAAATTCTGAGCATGAAAGAACCCTTATATATTACATTTTTCTTTAGCCATCAAGATATTGATTCATTTAAAGAGCAACTAGAAAATTTTTAAAATAGTGGCAATTTGTTAACATGCCAGATATCATTACTTGCTATAGATTCAAAGAATAAGACATAATAGTTTCTGGTTTTATAGCATTCTCACTGGGTAAAAGAACGAAAGATGCTGCAACCAGAGCAAATAAACAGATATTAAGAAAACAGTACAGTACAGTAGGTACAATTATCACATGAATTATGCAATAGAGAGTGGGAAGTGAGGAGTAAGATGACAGAGCAAATGAGTCTGAAAATACTTAACAGGGGTTCTGACATTTGAGCTGGTTCTTGAAGAATGGAAAGGCTGAGCAAGTACAGCTTATTAAGTACAAGCCATGACTTATTTGTTGTTGTTGTTGTTAGGTGCCGTCGAGTCGGTATCCAACTCATAGGGACCCTCTGCACAACAGGGGAAACACTATTGTCAGTGCTTCTCTACTGTTCATAGGGTTTTCAATGGCAGATTGATTTTTGGGAGGGGGTTGCCAGGTCCTTCTCCCAAGCCTACAGCACCTGGGTCCCTGTGGCATCCAATCCCGTCAGATCTCGGAAGCTAAGCAGGGTTGGGCCTGGTTAGTACCTGGATGGGAGACCGCCTGGGAACACCAGAAGCTGTAGGCTTGGGAG
>VMDO01000620.1:216041-275587 GCA_007922755.1 Pedetes capensis | reverse complement strand
AAGTGTAGGGTAGGGGAATAAACAATGGATAGATGAAAGAATAAATAGATAAACATACAAACATATTTTTTCTAGGTTAAGTAGATAACTATGGAATATTATTCTTAGGAATTGCTTTGACTTTTCAGATTTTCCTACTTTAAAATATGTCTATCTAGTTTTATGTCTATCTAGTTTTTATTGTGTAATTGTGTATTTAGACATTCTTATTTCCTTTCCTTTTTGAATAAGATTTGTTCATTTGAATTCTAAGCACATTTATTTTTACAGAATTATTTTAAATTACTGATAATGTGGTCTAATTTATAACAGCACCACTTAACTTGAAATGTTACTCAAAGATCAGAAATCTTCAAATATATGAAACGTTTGGTCAACGTAAGTTTAATGGCCTCTTTAAAGACTACATAAATAATTTTTAGAAGCCACAGGTCATTAACAGTCTAAGTAATAATGATACAGTTCCAAGGTACTTTTATGAGCCCGAGGATCTGAGGGACAGAGAGGCAAAGACAAGAATAATCATACTTTTCAGAAATAGTATCTTTCTAGTAATTAATTTTCTCCTCAGTGGCCAGGTAAAGTGTTGTAAAATACACAGCTAAATGGAAATTCAGAATGGCAGGGTATTTTAGCCAAATATAGGTTTGTTTGCACCCAGCTCCTGAACAGACGGTAGTGTCAAATATTAGTCTCCAATTGTGAAGATGTTTTAAAACTTAGGATTTATGGACAGTTAATAACAGCATTTCTTTTTCACAAGAAATAAAATTACTATTGAAGTATAATGTTTGAAAATATGTAAAGTAGCGCATGTACTGTTTACTTGGATATAGTTTACATACTAAACTGCATAGATTTTAAATACATAAGTGTCTAATATGTAGAAAAAGTATACACTTATGTAATTATCCAAAATAAAATGCAGAATGTTTCCATCTTCCTAAAAAGCAACCTTGTGCTCTTTTTTTCTTTATTGGAAATTTTTAATGTACACCTTAATGTGATTCATTCTGACATGCTTTTCATTGTGAAATTTCCATATATGCATTTTGTTGTACATTATTCGTATAGGTTCCCCCTTACCCTCTTGTACGTTTCCCCCCACTCTCCGTTCATCAAAGACTTCTCTTCCATTTACTTGTGTTTTTATGGCAATATTTTTCTGTATATCCTTGGGTTCCAGTTCTGTTTAAGATAGAAACTTTTCTTGCAGTGAACTTTCTTTTTACCTTGTCAGAACTATTACATGCATTTTTTAGACTATCTATAATAATACCATTCTTAGCTTTTTTTTTATTATGACCCGACCTTTGTATAGGATTTTTTCCTTCTTATAATTTTGATTCAGCTCCCACATATGAGTGAGAACATGTGGTGTTTCTCTTTCTGAGCTTGTGTTCGTTCACTTAAAATAATTTTCTCCAGTTCCATCCATTTTGCTGCAAATGGCCTTATTTCTTTCTTTCTTTCTTTTTTTTTTGATTGCTGAGTAGTAGTTCATTGTGTATATGTACCATAGTTTTTTTATCCATTCTTCTGTTGAAGGGCACTTTGGTTGATTCCATATCCTTGCTTGTGAAAAGTGCTGCATTGAACATGGAGATGTAGGTGTCTTTGTGGTATGATGACACATCTCCCTTTGGGTAAATTCCCAGTAGTGTTATAGCTGGATCAAACAGTAGATCTATTTTCAGTTTTCTAAGATTCCTCCATATTGATTTCCACAGTGGTTGGACCAATTTACAGCTCCACCAACAATGTAAGAGTGTTCCCTTTTCTCTGCAACCTCACCAGCATGTGTTGTTATTTGTTTTACTGATCTTGGCCATTCTTACTGGTGTAAGGTGAAATCTCAGAGTTGTTTTAATTTGCATTTCCCTAATGGCTAGGGATATTGAGCATTTCTTCATGTGTTTCTTGGCTTTACGGACCTCTTCATTTGAGAACTGTCTATTCAGTTCTTTTGCCCATTTATGTATTGGGTTGTTTGTTTTTTTGGGAGTTTTTTTCTTGAGTTCTTTATAAATTCTAGTAATTAGACCTTTGTCTGATGTATAGGATGTGAAGATTTTTTCCCATTCAGTGTGGGGGTTTCCTTGACTCTGTTAATTGTTTCTTGTGCTGTACAGAAGCTTTTTAATTTCATGTAATCCCATTTATCTATTCTTGTTTCAATTTCTTGAGCTATTGGAGGCCTATTAAGAAAATACTTTCCTATGCCTATATGATGGAGTGTATTGCCTATCTTGTCTTCTATAAGTTTAAAAGTTTCTGGTTTTATGTTGAGATCTTTTATCCATTTTGAGTTAACTCTCGTGCATATTGAGAGATGCAGGTCAGTTTTCATTTTTCTGCATGTGGATGACCATGTTTCCCAGCACCATTTATTGAAAAGGCTGTCTTTTTTCCAGTTTACTTGCTTTGCTCCTTTGTTGAAAATAAGGTGGCTATAGGTGTGTTGAGGTATTTCTGGGTCTTCTGTTCCAGATGTCTTCAGGCCTATTTTTGTGCCCGTACCAAGCTATTTTTGCCCTATAGTATAGTATAGCTCGTATAGTATAGTATAGTATAGCTTGAAGTCAGGGATTGTGATTCTACCTCCATTAGTTTTGCAGCTTAAGAGTGTTTTGGCTATACGTGGTCTTTTGTGGTTCCATATGAATTTTTGGATCATTTTTTCGATTTCTGTAAAGTCAGTCAGTGGAATTTTAATGGGGACTGCATTAAATCTATAGATTGCTTTTGGTAGGATAGCCATTTTTTACTATATTAATTCTCCCTATCCAGGAGCAGGGAAAGTCTTTCCATTTTTCAGTGTCATCTGCTATTTCTTTCTTTAATGTTTTGAAATTTTCCTTGTAGAGATCTGAAGGGTCTTTGATTAGATTGAGTCCAAGGTATTTAATTTTCTGGTGGGCTATCATGAATGGTATTTTTTCTGAAATTTCCTTCTCTTCCTGTTTGCAGTTGGTGTAAAGAAAAGCTTTTGATTATTGTGTGTTGATTCTATAACCTGCAACTTTGCTGAAGGAGTTAATTAGTTCTAGCGATTTTCTGGTTGAGGTTTTCGGGTCTTTCAGGTATAAGATCATATCATAAGGATAATTTCACCTTTTCATTGCCAATCTGTATCCCTTTGATTTCATTCTCTTGTTTGATTGCCCTGGCAAGGAATTCAATTACTATGTTAAATAGAATAGGAGAGAGAGGACATCCTTGTCTTGTTCCAGATCTAAGAGGAAATGGTTTCAGTTTTTCTCCATTCAATATAATGTTGGCTGTAGGTTTGTCGTAAATGGCTTTTATGATATTAAGGTATTTGTCTGTTATACCTATCTTCTCCAGCGTTTTTATCGTGAAAAGGTGTTGCACTTTGTCGAAGGCCTTTTCAGCATCAGTTGAGATGATCATGTGTTTTTTGTTTGCCTGTTTCTTGATATGTTGGGTTACATTAATTGATTTCTGTATGTTGAACCAGCCTTTCATCTGTGGTATAAATCCCACTTGGTCATGGTGAATAATCTTTTTCATATGCTGCTGGATTCTGTTTGCCAAAATTTTATTAAACGTTTTTGCATCTAAATTCATAAGGGAGATGGGTCTATAATTCTGTATCTTAGATGAATCTTTTCCTGGTTTAGGTATCCGGGTGATGGTAGCTTTGTAGAATGAATTTGGGAGTGTTCCTTCCTTTTCCATTTTTTGGAATAATTTGAGGAAGACAGGTATTATGTCTTCTTTAAAAGTTTTGTAAAATTCTGCTGTGAACCCATCAGGACCTGGGCTCTTCTTTGTTGGGAGACTTTTTCTTACCTTTTCTATTTCTGTATATGTAATGGGCTTGTTTAGGTCGGTTATGTCTTCTGGGGTTAGCTTTGGTAAGTCATATGTATTAATAAATTTGTCCATTTCTTCTGCATTTTCATATTTTTGAGAATACAATCTCTCATAGTAATCCCTGACAATTTTCTGTATTTCGTTGTAGTCGGTGGTTATGGACCCGGTTTTCTTTCACAATCCATACTGTGTTAGTTTTTTCTTTTTGATGAGATTGGTTAGAGGAGTGTCTATTTTATGAATCTTTTCAAAGAACCAACTCTTAGTCTTATGAATTTTTTGAATTATCTCTTTGGATTCTAATTGAGATCTTTCTCCCTTTATTTTTGTAATTTCTTTTTGTGTGTTCCTTTTAGGATTGATTTTTTTTTTTATTTCTTGTGTCTTAAGATGCGTCATTAGGTCATTTATTTGGGTCTTCTTTACTTTATTGAGGAAGGCACTTAATGCTATAAACTTCCCTTTTAAAACTGCCTTTGCTGGATCCCATATGTTTTGGTAGGGTGTGTTTTCATCATCATTTGATTGCAGGAATTTTTAAAATTCTATTTTGATTTCATCAACAACCCATTGGTCATTCAGCAGTGTATTATTCAGTCTCCATGAGTTTGTAAAGTTTCTGGAATTAGTCTTGCTCTTGAGCTCCAATTTTATCCTATTATGATCTGATAAGGATCAGGTGATAATTTCTTCTTTTTTGTATTTGTTGAGGGAGTTCTTATGGACTAGCCTATGATCTATCTTAGAAAATGTTCCATGTTGAGCTGAGAAGAATGTGTATTCCTCATTGTGTGGATGAAATATTTGGTATATATGTGTGAGATCCAACTGGTTTAGGATGGAGATAGATTTGATGTTTCTCTGTTGATTTTTCATTTTGATGACCTGTCTCTTGACAAAAGTGGGGTATTGAAGTCTCCCATTATTACTGTTTCTGGTCCAATAAAGTTCTTTATATTCCATAAAGTTTGTCTTACAAAGCTAGGTGCCCCTGTGTTTGGGACATAAATATTTAGGAGGGTTATTGGTTCCTGGTCGATTGTTCCTTTTATTAAAATGTAGTGTCCTTCTTTGTCTCTTATAATTAGTTTTGGAATGAAATTTAATCTATCTGAAAGTAGAATTGCAAAACCTGCTTTTTTTGTTCCCCTCCTGCCTGGTATACATTTTTCCAACCCTTAACTCTCAGTTTATTACAGTCTTTGTGAGTTAGATGAGTTTCTTGAATACCACATATTGATGGTTTATGTTTTTCCTTCCAGTTATCCAGTCTCTGTTTCTTAATTGGCAAGTTAAGACCATTTACGTCAATAGTGATTATTGAGTAGCATTTATTGTTATATATCCAATCATTACCTCTTACTGGTTTATGAATCATGTTTGTTTTGTTCCTTTCTTGGGTTGTACTCATTTCACCTAACCAGTGCTTTGATTTCCTATGTAGGGTTGTCTTCTTTCTCCTGGATGTGGTAATTGATTTACAATCCTTCCCAGGGCTGGTTTGGTTGGCTGCATATTGTTTGAATGCATCAATATTATTAAATGTCTTATACTCCTCTTTTATTTTCAAAGATAATTTTGCTGGAGATATTAATCTTGGTTGGAGGTTGTCTTTTTGTAGGATGTGAATCACCTGTGACCATTCCTTTCTAGCTTTCAATGTTTATATGGAAAAGTCTGCAGTAATTTTAATAGGTTTTGCTTTATAAGTAATAAGGGGTTTCTGTTTTGCTGCTTGCAGGATAGCTTCCCTGATCTCTAACGACAGCATGCGAGCAATGACGTGTCTTGAGGATGATCTACTTAAGTCAGCCTTCAAAGGAGTCTTGAATGTCTCAGTGTTGTATATATCCATTTCCTGTACTATCTTTGGGAAGTTTTCCTTGAGGATATCCTTTACTAGAGTTTGAAGGCCTCAGTGGATCTTTTCTCTCCTTCAGGGACACCCTGATGTCTAAAGTTTCATTTTTTTCATTCTATCTGAGTTCTCCTGGAAATCTTTTTTTAATACCTTTATCACTGATTTCATTTCTGACTGTTTGTATTTAAGTTCATTTATGGCATCTTTGGAATTGGCAATCCTCAGCTCAGATTCATCCAGTCTCGATGAAAAGGATTCTTTTGCAGAATTCAATTCAGTTATCATCTTCATTTGCATTTCAATGAGCATTGCTTGTTTTTTTCCTTTTCATTTCTAGCTGGGAGGATAGAACAGACGCCAAGTGAAATACTTTCTTTTCAAGGATTTCAAGGGTGCTGGTAGTATTCATTTTAATTTCTCTTAGCATGTTTATATCCATAACTCTGAATTCCAATTCAGAGATCTCTAAGAGTTGAGATTCCTTGGAGTTATTTGTTGGGGGGCTTTGATCTGTGGGGCCTTCAGATCCATGCTGCCCATTTGTGTTTTTTTGTAGGTTTACTTTGTTTGCCAATAATATGGTCCGGGAAATAGAATTCATCTTTCCTGAGTGTGCAGAACATCTCCCTCTGTTATCCCTTTGAGATTGTGTGGTGCTGAATCTCTGGTGCTTATTTGAGCTTGTAAGGTGCGTAGTTCCTCGGCTTCTTGGTCTGTGGGGCTCTTACTCTAGTTCACCACCCCAACTCCAAAGGGGCTAGGGGCTGGGGAGGTGATAGATTCTATTTCTCTTCTGTGGGGTGAGAAAGGGGGGATCTGGTGCCGAAGAGGGGAAAGAGGAGATAGAGGACAGAGTCTAATAGAAATTACTGTCAAAATTAAAATTAAGGCTAAAACCTAAGGGTAAAATAATTATAACAAAAACATATGTATAGCATAAGAAAAAGAGAAGAAGAATAGAAAAAGGGAAAGAGTAAAAGAAGAAAGAAAAATAGAAAAGAAAAGAAAAGAAAGAAAAGTCACGCATACTTACTTCTACACACACATAAAAACACTTGTAGCCAGGTGTGGTGGTGCACGCCTGCAATCCCAGTGGTCCGGGAGGCAGAGGCAGGAGGATTACAAGCCCGAGACCAGATGCAGTCTGCGTAACTTAGTGAGACCCTGTCTCAAAAAGTAAAAAATATGGGCTGGGGGTGCAGTGCGGTGGTCCAGCACTTGAAAAGCATGCAGGTGGAAGACCTTGGGTTCAAACCCCAGTACCACACACACACACACACACACACACAAAGACACTTGTATGTTTGTATAGGTGGAATCTGAACTTCGGACACACCGTTCCACTGGTTGAATTGAACACTGCAGGATGCACTGCTCCCTGCAGAATTCAGGGTGGCAGTGTTTTCACCCAATCCGCGGAAGCAGTCTCCCTTATTGTATAGGATTTTTGCGTATGTTCCCTCTATCGAGTGGATATGGCAGGCAGCCCCACAATATCCCGGGACACTGAGTGCCCATAGAGTCTGTTCCATGAAATGTTTTGTGTCTATTGTATTGTTTGAGAGGCAGTGGAACCTGTGGGGTCCTCCCTGGAGTTCTCCCTGTCCCACATAGTTCGGGTGCCAATTCCCCCAATCGGAGATTTCTGCCCCAAAGCTTACCGCATGGAGGGAATATGGCTGCTATCATTCATTTGTATTGCAGGCCTTTCCGCCCGCTTGGTAGTCCACTGGGGAGGTCCAGATCCCCTGTGGGCTCCTCACTTCTCCCCCTGCAGTGGGCGGGATGATATCCAACTGTCCCAGAGGGAATCTGCAGCAGGTCTGTCTATGCATGGCGATGGCACTCAAAACTGCTCTGGGACTAATTGTCCCACTAGGCTCTGCCAAAAAGGAGCACTCTGTTCGCTTGGGGCTCAGTCATCTCCGCAGACCCCACTCTACTCCAAAGTGTGGTGGGATGATTTAGAATCGCCTTTGGTGTGTCTGGGATCCGGGTGTATTTGTGCCCATATGTCTGGAGATCGCGTCTGCACAACTGTCCTGCCACAACAGAGGGAGGGAGTCGTGCCTCACCACTGGTCGTGTACTGCTGGCACTGGTTTTTCAGTTCATTCTGCGATCACTCCCCATACCCTCACGTATCCACTCTTGTGGATCTGATCCCTATTTTCTTGCTTGAGGGTCCTACAACAGCCCAGCTTCTCCGGCTGCACTGCGTGTGCCGCTAGAGATGGTGATTCCATGCCACTTCAAACTGACTCACCCGAAACTTGTAGTTTGTGTCCCTGTGGGTGGGGTGACAGGGTGATGTCAAGGTTGCACTCTGTGTTGGGTCCGGCCCCTGTGGATGTGTACATGAAGTCCCCTCGCAGTCTCTGGGATTCTATCCACCGTCTGCGTGATGGTGAAATGGTGGAATGGCAACCCAGCTACTGTCCTCTGTGTAGATCCTCTGAAGCCAAATCCTCAATTTCAGTGTTCATCCAGTTTCTTCCTCTATCTCCCAATCTAAACTATCACTGTTTCTATCTATTTGATGTGAGTTCTAAACCCTTAATCAAGGCTTCCCTCTACTCCAGGACAGAAGGTGTATGCTATCTGTCTGCCATCTTGCCCCCCAAAACCCCATTGTGCTCTTTGTAATCTTCTCTAGTTCTTTGCCCCAAGTAACCACTGAGTGATTTTTAATATTATAGATTAGTTTTGCCTGTTTTAGGGTTTTATGTATATAGTTTTTGTACATAAGCAGAATCATATGATATGTACACTTTGTTGCCTTGTTTCTTTTGTTTAGTTAGTTGTATGATTCATCATTTGCTGCCTTCTTTTTATCACTAACATTCCTCTATAAAAATAGTGCAAAATGAAGAAAAGATTTAAACAGATATTTTAGAAAGGAGAGTATACTAATGCTCTTAAGTATATGAAAAATATTTTCAGCATGATTGGTCATCAGTGAAATGCAGTGAAAGCCACAGTGAGATACAGTTGTACAACCAGAGTGACTAAAATTCAAACAAACCGGAAATAGCAAGTTTTGGCAACCAACTTGTATTCTCATGGTTTGCTGTTAGTGGTATAGAGTTGTGCAACCACTTTGCAAAATAACTTGGCAGTTTCTTATAAAGTTAAACATATATTTGCCACATGATACAGTAGTCCTACTGTTTACCCAAAAGAAATGAAAGCATATCTCTAAATAGACTTATTCATAAATACTCATAACAACTTTATTCCTAATAGCCCCAAACTAGCAGCAACCCAAATATCCATCAAGAGGGAATAGATAAAAATATTGTGACATTTTTAAAAAACATATTCTTATTTTTCTTATACCTGAGGTCCATAATGTAGAAATGTGTAAAATTTTCACAAATTTTGGTATGGAAGGAGTCATGAAAAAATGGCCAGGTCTTTGGACAAAAACCATAATGGAGTACTAATTGATTTTATTCCTAATACTTTAAAAAGCAGTGAATTTTTGTACTGCTTTTATGACCTAAAAGAAGCTAGCAGAAACTGAAAATGCTGCCCAGCCCTTTTCTGCCTTTCTGAAAATAGCTGACTTCTGAAAGTTCCCTTCTCCTGAGTTAGAACTGAAGTATCTATGACTTCTGTATCACTCTGGCACAAATTGGCATAAACAATAAAGCAAGCAGTTCTTTTTAATTTCTCCCTGATTCTCTCTCAGGTTTTGTGTTCTAAGTTTTCTTTCCAACATTTCATATATTTGACAAGATTTGGGGCATGGATGTGTGAAGAAATATTAGCCAAATTGTATTGGTGCAAAGAAATATTAGCCAAATTTTATTTTAAACCAAAAACTTTTCTCAAATTGTATTTTAACTCTTCTACTCAATTCTCAACCTCGTTGATTAATGAATTTATATTGGTGTTGTTTGTGTGATAGTCATAAGTGGAGGGATTGTGGTTTATAAATGAGACAGTATGAACATGTTAAGGATGATGAATTGAATGATTTGCCAGGAATACTTACTGAGATGGTAGAAAATAGATAAGATCAGAAGTCAAAATTTCTGAGTCCTTTACTCACAGTTTGTGTATTATAATGCTGCATTTTCTTGAAATAAGAATACTATAAATTTGGAACTTTTTCTTACAAATGAAGCTGGGAAGATTAACTACAAGTTTCAAGCTGTTTCAAATTAATTTAAATTTGGATAGAAAACCCAGGTTGTGATTGTTTCCTAAGGGCATTATAGGAATCCTGTGGTTATATTTGAAAGGAGAGAAGCTAGATTAAAAACTAACTTAAAAAAAAAAAAGATTATAGTAGGCATGTGGTCTAATTTTAGGCATTTAGAATTGATGCATTTTTTTCCTTTAAAAATCTAAGGCTTATTTATACCTTGGAAAGTAGTTTAATTTTTTTATAAATAAGAAATGTGTTAATACTGCTGTTGTCTTATTGCTGAAATGTAATCATTTTTGAGGCAACTCTCCAATAAATTGAGTCTGAATCAATACCAAGTTGTAAAGTTGTTATTTTCCCCTTGTATCTTACTTTATTTCCAAAATTAAATTGAGAGGGAATAAAATTAACAAGCAGAAATTATTGTGAAAGTGCTCTTTAAATCCTGTGCTATATATTTCAAGGTAAATTATTCAAATTCTCACATGAAGATGTTTTGAAGAAAGAAGTAATGAAACGATTGATAATCTTTGCCTAAAACATTTTCTACGTATTCTTATTTAGATTTTCTCAGCCCTTTGGCATCATACCCACAAATACTGTGGTGGGATGTGAGTGTTTGGGGTGGAGGGCAACCTAATAGTATAATTGTTTCATTTGGGGCAGGCAGAGAGAGGAATCTGCCTGGCATGATTGCCTCCAAATACGGTTCTACAGGCTTGTTGAGAGAGTCTGTGAACTATCAGGATTTTCCCATAAATTTTTATTTGGAACTGATTTTAGACTCACATAGAGGTTGAAAAAAACAGTACAGAAATTTCCGTTGTATCCTTTACTCAGCTTTCCTTAATACCACCTTATCTAACTTTAGTACTATTGTTAAATGTAGGTCTTATTCAGATGTCTGTAGTTTTTACAGCATTCTTTGTTTTGTGTGTGCATTTTATAAAGTTTCACCACATACAATATTTGTAACCACCACCATAATCAGGATATAAAACTTTTCTATCATCTGAAAGACTCTTTCCTATGTTATCCACTTCATGGTAACACTCTTTCTTGAACTCTGGCAATCACTAATCTGTTCATTCATTATCACTATAATTTTATCATATCAGGGATGTTGTATAAATGGAATCATGCTATTCTTATAGAACAAGTTATTTAGATACTTGCTAATTACAGTAAGGTAGACTTTATACAGAGAGGCTAATACATTTGGGGTTTTCCAGTAGGAGAGACAGAGCAGGTTTAACTCTGTATCTAACAAACACTTTAGAGACTTACAGCCCAGAAGCATGGTGAGGTCACCAGATAGAAAATTACTCTGAGAAAATATCAAGCCTAGGAAGACTCTTGCTAGACCAACTCCACAGGATTCTAGCTAAAAGCAGGTCATCGTGATAAGATATTGAGGGTAGAAGGTTTTCAGTAAACCAACCCAACAGGATTCTTGCTAAAAGTAGAGTAAGTGGGCCGCAGACAGAATAGAAGATTGCAGACCCAGTTGTGGAGAGGGCTCAGAGGAGCCTGAGTCATGTTTGGTCATGGGGAGAGCTTTGTCACTGTTCTAGGGAGTTGTTGTCCCCCAAATCCATATGTTGAAGTCCTAACATCTAGTACCTCAGAATGTGATTGTATTTAGAAATAGAACCTTTAAGGGCTGATAAAGTTAAAATGTGGCCTTAGGGTGGGTCTCTAATCCAATCTGATTGGTGTCCCTATAAGAAGAAAAAATTGGGAGACACAGAGACACCAAGGCTGCCAGCACAGGAGAAAGACCATATGAGGTTATAGTGAGAATGTGGCTATATGTGGTCTGTTTGGGCTGCTATAGCAAAAATAAACTGGGTGGCTTATAAACAACAGAAATTTATTTCTCACAGTTCTGATGTCTGGAACATCCAAGGTCAGATGCTGGCAGATTCCATGTCCAGTGAAGGCCCATTGCTGTATCAGGTAGTACCTTCTTGTTATGTCTTCACAAGACTGAAGCGGTTTCTTTTATAAGGGCACTGATCTCAATTATGAGGACTCTACCTTCATAACTTCATAAAGGCCCCAAATCCTAACAACACCCATCACTTTAGGGCTTAGGATTTCAACATAGGAATTTGGGAGGTGAGTACATATACATCTAGTCCATTGCAGCAAGCATTTATAAGCCACCAAGAGGCCTCAGAAGAAACCAAACCTGCTGAACCATTGATCTCAGACTTTTAGCCTCCAAAACTCTAAGAAAATTGATTTCTGTTGTTTTATTTACCCTGTCTGTGGTATTTTATTATGGCAACGCTACCAAACTAATATATAGTCTGTACTGCCTGTAGTCTTTTAAGAAAAAAAATTTTAAACTCAGCATAATTCTACATCCTGTACTGCACAAGTAGTTTGTTCCTTTTCATTGCTGAGTAGCATTTCACTGTGTGGATATACCACTGTTTGGATGTGTGTATTCATTCACTCATTAAAGAGCATGTGTTATCTGTAGTTTTTGATTCTCACAAATATAATTGCCACGAACATTTGTGTGCAGGATTTTTTAAAATTTTGGTATGGATGTGTTTATATTTCTAGGGAAAATACCTGAAATAAGATTTTTGAGTCATATAGTAAGTGTATATTTGACTGTATAAGAAACCATCAAGTCAGACATTGTGTTTCATGCCTGTACACCCAGCACCTCAGGAGGCTGAGGCAGGAGGATCAGGAGTTCAATACCAGAGGCAGACTGTGCAACTTAGTGAGATCCTGTTTCAAAATAAAAAACTAAAAAAGGGGGACTGAGGGTGCAGTTTAGTTTAGGTCACTCGCTTAGCATGCTCAGAGCCCTGGGTTCAACACCCTAGTATTGCCAAAAACCAAAACAACAACCATCAAGCTGATTTCTGAAGGGTCTGAACCTTTTTACATTTCTTCTAGTAATGTGTGGGAGTATTAGTTGCTCTTTATTCCTACCAGAGCTTGATATTACTAGAATTTTTTATTATAACAATTATAATAGGCATATCTAATAGTGCTGGTGTCTCACCATGACTTTAGTTTGCATTTCTGCAATGGCTAACACTACTGAACATCTTTTCTTTTTTTTTCCTTTTTAAAAAAATCTCCCTTTATTAGTAAATGATGATGAGGTACAAGAGTAATACAGCATTGGATTTTTCCATTATGTATCCATTACATTACTTCTGGCAGCACTTTCATCAACCACAAGGTTTATGGAGCCTTATGGCTAATATGTAGTAAAACTCAAATGCATATTTGGGTTATATTCTCCTATTTTTCCAATGTGCTCATGAAGTTGCACTGTTTACATTGAGATTATCCTCTCCCCCTTATACCTTTACATTGACTCTCCTCCCCATCCCACTTTCCACAATCTTTGCTTCCCTCTGCTAGTCCCCTCCCTCCTTTCTACTCTTTATTTTGTCCCTTCATCGTTAAGTTTAATTGTGCATTTTTTATGTATCAATTTATATATAGGATTTTTTCTTCTTTTAAGTAAGATTCAGCTCCCACATAAGAGTGAGAACGTATGGTATTTCTCTTTTTGAGCTTGTGTTTGTTGGCTTCAGATGATGTTCTCCATTGAACATCTTTTTATTTGCTTATTTGCCATCCCTGTATCCTTACTGATGAAGTACTTGTTTCTTAATGTAGTTCAGATATAGAACATTGCAAGTCTAGATCCCTGATTAGGAATTGAAATGAGGAAAGGGAAGAAAGATCATTTGGGATTAGGGAAAGTGGGAAACTTTAAGGGCTGGTAAATTGTTAGTTTAGCTTCAGTCAGATAGCCCTTGCTATGGAGAACTGACCTTGGTGTTGTGTTTTGTGTTGTGTTAAGAAAAACCAGTGCTTGAGTGAGATGTCCATTTTGCCAGAGAGTGCTAACATAGTTGAGTGTTACTTATGAAGGGTAATAGGTGAATTGTTTCCCACCCCGTGCACATTTGCTAATAGTATTCTGTGTATTAGATGGTAAGTTGCTAGTAAAAATCAGAATTGTAAGGATACTAGATTAAAGGCTGAATCTATAAATAAGTAATGGGAAAAAGAAAGCAAATTTCTAAAAAATGTTAGCTTCATGTTTGTGGTTGGTATTTGGTAGGTGCCGTTGAGTCAGGTATGACTCACAGTGACCCTATGTATAACAGAACAAAACACTCTCCGACTCTCTATATTTATGTTTAAGGCCATTGTTGAAGACACCATGTCAGTCCATCTAGTTGAAGGTTTTCCTTCTTTTCGTTGACCTGCCACTCTCCCAAACAGGATGTCCTTCTTCAGGAATTGGTCCCTCCTGACTACACATCCAAAATACGTCAGACACAGTCTGTGTATTCCATCTTTTTTTGATGTTTCCTGCATTGTTTAATATTTTCCCTGTAGAATACTTCACTATTGCCACTCAAGGCTTGATTTTTTTTTCACTTCCTTAAGCTTGAGAAAAACAGAGCATGTTCTTCTCTTTTGGTTTTCTATCTGTAGCTTTTTGCACATGTCATCATAAAATTTGATTTTGTCTTCTCAAGCTGCCCTTTGAAATCTTCTATTTGGTACTTAAACTTTGTCATGTCTTCCTTTTACTTTAGCTACTTGACATTTAAGGACAAGTTTCAGAGTCTCTGTAATTTGATCTTTTTTCCCCCTGCCTTTTAAGCAATCTTTTGCTTACCTCATGAATGATGTCTTTGATGTTATACCACAACTCCTGTCTTCGATCATTAGTGCCTGCTGCATCAAATCTGTTCTTGAGTTGGTCTCTGAATTTAGGTGGGCTACACTCAAAGTCAGACTTTGGCTCTTGTATACTTGTTCTAATTTTCCTCAGTTTCAGTGTGAACTTGCATATGAGCAGTTGATGGTCTGATCCATATTCATCACCTGATTTTGTTCTGATTTTTGATTCTCAAGTTTTCCATTGATTCTTTCCACAAATGTAGTCAATTTGGTTCCCGTGTGTTCCATCTATTGAATTCCATGTGTATAACCCTTGTTTATGTTGGTTGAAAAATGTATTTGCAGTGAAAAGGTCATTGGTCTGACAAAATTTCATCATCCAATCTCCAGCATCATTTCTGTCACCAAGGCCATATTTTCCAATAGCTGAGCCTTCTTATTTATATCGAATTAGCAAGTGCAATGATTTTATTTTAAAAAACTCCATAAGTAAGAAAGGGTGACTCTTAAGGTCTGTGTGTTGGGGGTGGGGCATAAATTAGCATAGCCATTATGGAAAACACTATGGAGGTTCTTCAGAAAACTAGAATTCCCATTTGATTCTGCATTCTCACTCTTGGGTATGTATCCAAAGGAAATGAAATCAGTATGTTAAAGAGACATCTGTACTCCCATGCAGCACTATTCATAATAGCCAAGAATGAAAACAGCCCTGGTTTTCTTTATCCATTCAAATGGGTGAATGTATAAAACAAATGTGTATATATGCATAATAGAATATGATTTAGTCATAAAAAAGAACAAAATTCTGTCATTTGCTATAAATCAGATGGAACTGGAGGACATTGTGTTAAGTGAAATAAATCAGGCACAGAAAGGCAAATATCTCATCTTCCCACTTATATGTAGAAGCTAAACATTTGATCTTCTAAAAGTAGTGAGTAGAATAGTGATTACCAGAACCTAATAGTGTGTGTAGGAGGGAAGAATGGAGAGAGAGGGATGGTTAACCAGTGTAGGGAATGAGTCCCTCTCTTCCTTCCTTCCTTCCTTCCTACCTTCCTTCTTCCCTCCCTCTCTCTTTGCTGAGGATCAAACCAGGGCAAGCTAGTCAAATATTCTACCACTGAGCTACATCCCCAGCCCTGGGAGGAATAGTTTTTAATGTTCTAAACTACAGTAGGATAATGATGGTTGGTGACGATTAATTATATATTTCAAAATAGCTAGTAGAAAGGATTTTTGAATATTCCTAACACAAAGAATAAATGTTAAATTTCCCTGATCTGATCATTACATGTATGTATACGTATATATGTATATATATAAATTGCCCAGATCTGATTGTTACATCTCTCTCTCTCTCTCTCTCTCTCTCTCTCTCTCTCTCTATATATATATATATATATATATATATACACACACACACGTATATATGTAATGAAATATCACACTGTACTCCATAAATATACACAATTATGTGTCAATTAAAAGCAAAAATTTAGGAACTCTGTAGTTAGTATTACAATGGCTTTAAATAAAGTTTTAAAAATGTTAGTCTTGTACATGACAGTTAAAAATAGTCTTGAGAATTGATACAGTTCACAGGTGCACATAACAATATTTTTAGTTTTATTCAAGTACCATAATATGCCAGGATATTATGCTCTTTTAAAATTCCTGCAGAATTTTGAAGAACTGTGAAGTCCTTTGTTATCTACATATCAGGCAACCAATTGTTTATCATCTGATTTGATACAGGAAGTTCTGCTGTAACGTAGCAGGGTTAGCAGAATGCCAAAGGATAGTTCACATTACTCAATCTAGGCAGGAGCTTTACTATCAGCACTTAGGAATTTTTGTAATACAACTTTTCCTAAGTTCTTTTACCATTAGCAACATCTGCTAAATCAGGAGTGGCACACCCATAGTACAAATAGAACCAACTGCTTATTTTGCAGATAAGTTTTATTGGAAGACAGTGGTGCCTATTTGTTATGAATTGTTCATGGCTTCAGCGGCAGAATTTAGTAGTTCTGATACAGACCTGTTGCCTTCACAGTCTAAACTATTTACTATCACACTGTTGAGTCCAATGTTAAATGATGGCATGAAAAAAAATGCTTATAAATCTTGGTTCTGCTGTAAATGGTGTTGGGGGTGTGGCTTGGTAGTAGTGGCTTGCCTAGCATTTTTGAGGCCCTGGGTTTGATCCCCAGCACAAAGAAAGACAAAAAATGTGTTGAAAGATAACAACTCTCCCCCGCCCGCCCCTTTAAAAAAATCAAAATATTGCTGTATACTGAAGAGAACAACACACAATGTTTGGGATCCTTTGCAGGGCATTTGATTCTCTGGGTGTGAAGCAAAGTTAACAAGCTGTACTTTAACTTGCAGTATAATCCTAAACGGGCTGGGATCTGGCTCAGTTGGTAGAGCGCTGCGCTGCAGTCTCTGAGGTCCTGAGTTCAATTCCCAGCACCGCAAAAATGGGAGAAGGGCCTGGCAATCCACTCCCAAGGCAATCCCGAAACAGTCAGCCATTGAAAACCCTATGAGGGTCGCTATGAGTCGGATACCGACTCAGCGGCACCTAACAACAACAACAACAATAATCCTAAACAGTTGCTGGAAGTTTTAATGGTTGAATAAAGGTGACAAACCAGAGTTAGAACTATTTCTTCCCTCCCTCTTTTCCTCCTTCCCTCCCCTCTTTCCCTGATTCCCTCCCTACCCTCCCTCTCTTCTCACCTTCCCTCTTTCCCTCCCTTCTCTCCTTGCCTCCCGTTGCTCCTTCCCAGGGACTTCCATGTGCTTGATAAGCGTTCTACCACTGTGCAACATCCCCAGCCCCTCTTTTCATATTTTATTTCATTTGTTTCACAGTCTATAGCAAGTTATCTCATTTATGCTTTATAATATAAAAAACCATTTTAACTTTTCCCTAAAGCTTGCATGAGTCTATAATGTGTCATATATAAGAGATGTGGGTTTGAATCCTGCTTTCTCCACCTCATAGTTGCATGAGCAAGTATGTTAACTTTTCTATGCCCTGAACTTATCTGTAAAATGTATAAGACAGATTTCATAGGGTTAATACATGTAAATCACTTAGTCTAGTTCCCTGCTTATTGTAAATGATGTATGTTATCATCAGTATGGCTTGCTTTTATAATACTTTACTGAAGATCCTCAAATCACAAGGTGATACAGCCTGTTATTGAAAGTCATATACTTGGATGAAGGCTAAAAAAAAAAATCACAAGAATTTACCCCAAAAACCTAGTGCTTTCTGTAACAGCAGCTGCTGACAAGCGATGTTGCTCATTTGAGACATCAGAGTTGAACACCAATCCAGGAAGCTACAGTTCTGAAATAACATGGAGGTTAGTGACATAGTACAATCAATTTTAATTATTGAGTAAAAATTAATTGAAGCATGCATTTCTTTTAACCTCTTATTTAATTTTTTTCTTTCCATTGCCTTCCAACATTTTTGCTTTCTGAAAGTATGGTATACTTTTTAATGTGTCTGATTCTTGGCTGTATGATCTCAGACTGTTTTGAATCAAAAATCACTGGGGAATGGTCTCAGGTACTCTGAAATCTGAGAACCAATTATGAGAAATAACATGATTTTAAGTGCAAACTATTAAATTCTCTTGCTTTTTCAGTATCTTTGGTAATTGGGTGGATTATGGCAGAGATGAAAACTATTGATGGAAAATGGATTTCTGTCAGCATAACAGAATTTCCTGAGGTTTAATAGGGATGAGGTAGGAATTGTGTGACTATCCCTGCCTCTTTTCTTTTTCTGTCTTCTGCCTGGGACTCTCTTCTCTTGTTTGGATTACCTTGCTCTTTTTAACTCCAGCCTAAACTTTGTTTACAGTGAGCTAATTGCTAAAACCAGCCTTGATAGGTGCAGGGGTATATAGTTCAGTAGGAGGGAACATGCTTAGCATGTACCAAGCCCTGAGTTTGATCCTTAGCACCAAAACAAAAAACAGACAACAACAAAAACATCCTGATAATTCCAAAAGAACTTTTAAACCTAAGAAGAAAACAAATATGGTGAAGAAACATTGTAAAAAGAATGCTTTTGCAATATGGACTTTTGTCCCACTGAAGAACTTTATTGAACCTCAGTGAGATCCCTTTCTTCTAATACCTGATAAGTTGGTATAATTTACATGGAGGAACTTTGTCTCCAATCTTCATTTCAAACATATCTTCTTCTTTTATTGCCACATTAAAGTCATCTATGGGATTTAGCTCAGTATTTAGAGCACTGTTCTGCAGTCTCTGAGGTCCTGAGTTCGATTACCAGCACTGCAAAAATGGGAGAAGGACATGGCAATCCACTCCTGAGGTAATCCCAAAACAATCAGCCATTGAAAACCCTATAAGGGTCACTATGAGTTGGACATGACTTGATGGCACCTAAACCACCAAAGATAAACACAGATAGATATTAATGTGAAAACATTTTATTTAGTAACTGCTGGTAGAAGAAAGAGCTGAGCTCCATTCTGATATGTCTGTGGTGGTTTGGGCATTTTAAAGGCATTTATTCTTTTAATGCATCAGTGGGCTATATGTTCTTGAATATAGTTATTGATCATTTTAAATTTAGAATTCTTTGAAGCTTCTGATAGATTCTTCTGGTCAGCATTTGGGAAATTACATTCAAATTCAAGCAGAATTTTACCATCTTTTTTTCATTAATGAAATTAGTCCCTAAGTTCCTTGTGTAGGTTTTAAATATTACTGCATCCCCATCACCTCCTTTAGTTTTCCCTTGTCTTTTCTTTCTGTTTGTCTCTATTTTAGATTCACTCTCTTCTCTCTTGTAGTGGAATGAAGAGGCAGATATTAAATTTCAGGGCTTTTACTGAGTTTGCCAACAGTGGTATTGACTTGGTTGTAATTTTTAAAAACCAGAGACAGCATTATTTTGGTTTTGAATGAGTAAAAGGTGTGAACAAGCCACATAAGATCTTGTAAATCCTTATAAGGTCCCTAAGTCTTTTCTGGAATATAATATGATTTGTCAGTTGACACCTATTTTGAATTGCAGATACCATTAATCATGAGAGAGAAAAATTCCTATTTAAATGTTTGATCATTTATCTTCAGAAAATATGATTTTCAACTTTTTTTAGAGTCACAAACCTTATAAGCAGTAATGAGTTGGATTCCCATTGGCAGTACTGACCACTGGGGAGTGTTCCTGAGTGAAATACAGGCTGCCTTGACTTTGATTAGGTGCTGCTCACACAACCCTTAGGGCATTCCAGTTGTGCATTAGACTTGAATATTGATATACAAAGGGCCTGTAATAAAATGTATTTTAGTTTGATGTATTTCATGTGAAAGTTTAACTCCTTCTGTTGTTGTGATAAACATATATTTTGCTGTTGGCCGAGAACTTGAGTGAAAGAAATGGGTATTTTCCTCATAGAGTCTTTATTTAATTAAATTGTATAATGCTTGCGAAATTTGTGGGTATCTGCGTACTCAAACTATTATTTTGTGGATTGGTTTTGAATTACTTTAGGATTTGTTGTTTCTTGTTACTGTAGTGTTTATAGAAAATAATCAGACACCTGATAAAGAATAGGCCTTTTGTGATGTTCCATTATTTCCTACTACCCTTATTCATTCATGTTTACTCCTTCTTTGTTTTCATTACTTTGTTTTCATTTGGTTGACTCTATGTGTTCTTGTTCAGGCTTTTTCCCCTAGAAATCTTTTGCCTAGCACAGAGATAGAAAGACATACAAATAAATGGTAGAGTGACAGAGGTGAAAAAAATTTTTTGGGGGGGAGGGATAAGACTTACTTTATTTTCAGTGTAGAATTTTATGAGATAAAATGATTGACGAATGATTTTTGCATGAGTAACTAACAAACATCCTTTTTGTTGTTAAGTACCATCAAGTCAGGTCTGAATCACAGCGACCCTCATAGGATTTTCAGTGGCTGATTATTTCAGGATTGTTTTTGGGCGTGAATTGCCATATCCTTCTCCCAATTTTGCAATGCTGGGGATTGAACCCCGGACCTCAGAGTGTGGAGCAGTGCTTTACCAAATGAGGTAAACACCAGTAACAAACATTCTTAGGAAAGTTTTTTTTTTTTCTGTTTTTGGAATTTTTTTTAATATTAGGAAGGATTTTTAAGTACATTTGCCCCTTGATTTCACTCCTCATTTAGATGGTATTATTGGCCACTAAAAGGGGAATTAAAAAATTTCCTAACAGCATCTTTAAATTGGTGTGAGAAAGTTTTCAACTTTGAAATATCTTTTATATAGTCCCTTTGCTTAAAAGAATCATTCAATATCCCTTTAGATGTTATTCTCAAATACATAACTTTTTTGCTTTTAGGTTTTACTTTTTTTTGGGGGGGGGGAGCTGGGAATGAACCCAGGACCTTGTGTTAGGCAAGCACTTTACCACTGAACTGCACCCTTGGCCCTTTCTCTACCTGTCTATCTATTGTTGTTGTTGTTAGGTGCTATCAGGTTGGTATCTGACTTATAGCGACCCTCATAGGGTTTTCAATGGCAGATTGTTTCGGGCTTGCCTTGGGAGTGGATTGCTAGGTCCTTCTCCCATTTTTGCGTTGCTGGGAATTGAACTCAGGACCTCAGAGACTGCAGCGCTCTCCCAACTGAGCTAAATCCCAGCCCCTTCTTTCTATCTATCTATCTATCTATCTATCTATCTATCTATCTATTATTATTATTATTATTATTATTATTATTATTATTATTATTATTATTACTATTGGTGTTTGAGATTGAAGCCAGGGTCTCACACATGCTAGGCAGATACTCTACTACTGAGCTGTACCCCCACCCCATTTTTAACTTTTATTTTTAATCTTATTTATTTATTTAGTACTTGGAGGTTGAACCCATGGCGTCACACATACTTTTCAAGTGCTCTACTACTGGGTTGAACCCCTAGCCCATTTAATTTTTTTTTTTTTTTTTTTTTTTTTAATTTTGAGACAGGATTTTGCTTAGTTATGCTGGCTGCCTCTAGGGCCTTGAACTTGCCATCACACTGCTTCAACCTCCAGAGTCTCTGGGATTACAGGTGTGTGTCACTGTGCCCGGCCCCTTTTGTAATTTTTTATCTTGAGGCAGGGTCTCTCTGAGTTTTACACGCTGCCTCTGGCTTCACCCTTAGAGGATCCTCCTGCCCCAGCCTCCCAAGTCACTGGGATTACAGGCATGCCAAGGTGCTAGGCTCGAGATTCACTTTTTAATGGAGTATCAGTGATGTGTTTTATCTGCAGGAGAGCTCAGATTTACAAACTACTTCTTCAAAGCAAAACACACTTCAAAAGGAAGGTTATTGTTTGGGGCTGGGTTCGGATACTCTTGAATCTTAGAGACCATTTGAAGGGAAATGAAGAAAAAGAAAATTGTTGCTAAAAATAACATAGGGAAGTGTTTTACTGACTCATAACTACAATAAAGAGGTGATGGCCTCTAAACTTACCAGCTCAATGGATGTAAGCATATTTTAAAATTAAGATATTTCCGAAATCATCCTAAATCTGGATAATGGTGCATAGAAGTTATATTACCTCAAGCATTAAGGAAAATGAAATACATTTAAATCTTCTTCGAAAGATTTAGTTTAAAATGATGGGTTTCTGAAAGTTGGAAGATTTTATGAAGTCTGTTTAAAGGCAGTACTCATTTATGTGGGCAGAAAATGATACCATCTCCAGGGGAGGGGGGGCCCCTGCTTTCTTAGTTTATTCTCCAAGTTAATGAACTGTGCATTTTGCTTTTGAGCTTTTTAAGGAAAATGTTGCATCTTAGGATAGAAATCATTTAGTCACTGTTGGTTTTTTAAAAAGAGTTTAGAAATCATAGCTATAATTTATTATATTGTTTATATCAGATTCTATTTCTTAAAAAGAAAATATTTAATCATGGCCACTTGGCTTTGAATTTGTAGTTGAAAGCTTTAAGTGTTTAGTCTTTTCAGTGGAATTGGCTGTATTGCATGGGAAAAATTACACATTTCTTTTTTCTTTAATCAAGGTTAAACTGGATAAACCTTTCTGTTTCTCAGAGATCTCTCTATCCTGACAAATTGAATTATTTTACTTCCTTTTGTTCTATGTTGAGAGAGATTGCCATGAACTTTGGGTACACATACTCTTTTTTTTTTTTGTGTGTGTGTGTGTGTGTGTGTGTGTGTGTGTGTGTATGAAAACTTTTTCTTTTTTCCTCCTCCTCCTCTTCTTCTTCTTCTTTCAGAGTCTTGTGAAATTACACAGGCTGCCTCTGGCCTTGAACTTGTGATCTTCCTCCTGAATTGCTGGAATTATAGGCATATGGCACTGAGCCCTTTTGTGAAAGCTTATGTAAATTCTGTCACTTTATAAGTGTGTCTTAAAGATTTATGTAAAATACATTTAAAGATTGTATAAAATATTTTAAAGCAAATGCCAAAAACTTATTTTCATGCATTAAATCTTGGCATTGGTATCCAAAATTTTTTGAAGCTTGTTTTGTTTTTCTTTCCCCAAAGCTAATAACTAGATTATCAATTTAAAATTCAGGATGATTTCCTAAATTATTTCAAAATGGAAGACTTTTGAGTGCTTAATACTCATTTATACATATTTTAAATTATATATGTGTGCATATATGTATGTGTATATTTGTTAACTTGTTTCTGATGTCTGAGAGTAATATATGTTTCCTTTGGAAATTTCAGAAAATTCAGAAAAGAACCAGGTAGAAAATTAGAACAATTTAGAATCCTATCATGTAGAAACAATCACAATTTAGATCCTGGTAAATAGCTTTTCATTTTTTTCTTTCTAGTTCAAATTCTATTTTATCTTTAAGAAAACCTTCTAAATTCATATTTCTAACCAAGAATCCTATAAACTCTTGATTATTTGTTGGCTGCAAGAGAAAAATAAGAAAAGTAATTTAGAGATAGGTACTTGATTTAGGACCATATTCTCCTTTCTTTCTTGAAAAAGTATTAGTTGTTTGTAGACTACTGATTTACTTTGAAGCATATACACATACATTCCTCTGTGCCCTAGACTTAAGAGTTGTTTGTAGGTTTCAGAATATCCGGTATTCTAACTAATCCAGTGTTCATAAGGTTTCTTGACATTGAGGGAATGTCTTTGACTTTGGCAGCAGTTTGAATGATTCCATAAACTAATAAGGTTTTACTGCAACTGTATTTTTTGACCAAATTAAATTGCTTCCCAGTAGCCTCGTTTGTTCTTTGTGAAGCTCACTGTGTAAATCTCTTTCCCATAGAAATTCGTGCAGAAAAATCTTATAGTAAAACCTTTCTATCTTCCATTTAAAGCAAAAGTAAAATAATGCCCTCATGCAAAATGTAGCAGAAAAGATATCATATTGGTTTGGCATAAACAGCATCAGAATCTCTTATCAAACCAGCATTAAGAGATCTCTGCACCCCTGACATGGCATCTCTGTGAAGGCTATTGGAATTTTAGGTTACCATTTCTTGATTGCTGATGCCAAAGTTTTGTTTGTCACTTAATGTATTGAGTCAGTGATATTGAGCTCATTGTAGCTGGCTTGGTCCTTTTGCTAATCAGTCCATGTATTTGTGTGGGTATTTAACATCTGTATACCTTTTTCTGTTCTTAAGCATAAAGAGAAGTCTAATCAACAAGAGACCCTCCTACCCGTTGCCAGAGCAGTAGCTCTCTTGCCTGTGAGTTGTTCATTCTGCCCAACTTAATGGTCAACACCTTTTTCCTTCTAGCATTTCTGAGCTGACCAGGGAAATTGTAATAAATGCAATGGAAGGAAATGAACCAGTACACTATTTTTTTTTCTCTTTTTTTCACACTGGAAATATTCTAATGAAGGCAATAACATATGATAGTATTTAAATGGTTTTGATTTTCATCCATATTTTGTGTCAACTAAAGCAGTTAACAAGCTGGTTGCGTGAATAGACCCACTATTATTCTGTGCAGGTTTTTTTTTTTTTTTTGCTTTTGTAAGTGTTAAGTGGTATTTTTCAAAAACGTACAATCATATTCAAAGATCTTATTCAGCCTGTTTGATTAATGAAGAAATCAGTAAGATGTGATGACTGGTTCAAAGAACATTTAAGAAATTAGGCATACATAGGCAATATAACAATAGAAAGAATATTATTAATATTCAGACTAACAGAATAATGCCTAACAGAATCATCAGTCTTTGTGGTTATTTATTCTACCAGGCAGAAATTATTTAAATCTCAGGTAGCTAAAAATCTAGAAATTAGCTCTTTCTTGTAATCCTAGCAGTTGGGAGGCTGAGGCAGGAAGGTCATGAGTTAGAGGCCAGGCAGGGCTACATAGTGAGACAATGTCTCAAAAACAAAAACAAACAAGCAAACAACAAAATCTGTAAGTTAGCAAGTGCCTTCTATAAGCCTGGATCTTTAATTAAGAGTGAGCAGTGAGTTACATTGGGCACATGTTCTTGGAGTGAGTACCTTTTGCCTCCCCAAATAATACTGGAGTGATATGCCTACCAGTTTTCCCTATTTCCACATTTAGGATACTTTTCTGATATAAACAGGAAAAGAAAAAAATGATCTGATGTTTATCTTTACAAATAAGAAAACAAAGGAAAGGAAAAAGACTAGGCAAAAAGAAAATGGATTTGGCAACAAAGTTTGTCTTTGGCAATATTTCATGTAAACCAAACACATTTCATATTACTTTTAAATGAATAACTTCCCTGTTTCTCCTGGTCTGTAATGTCAGTTCTTTTCTGAAAGCTAATGGAAAAGTTGTACTTTGTTGAATTCGTGTCCCAAGACCTATGTTTGTCCTACAACTGACTGGAATGAACTTGTAGTAGAACACAGTCCACTGAATATTTTAGTAGTCGACTTAGTCATTTTATATTAATTTTATATTTTGATTCACAGCTCTGTTATGAGACGCTTTTAAGTGTTAAGTGGAAAATGGCCCTGTAGTTTTGCTAATAATACTAAATAAACTTTGTATTCATTCTATGATGTAGAATCTTAGGCTTTTGTAACTGGGAAAGACTTTAGAGATCATCTTTTTATGTGGATGAGGAACCTAAGTCTCAGAGAAGATAAGTCACTTATTGGAATAATTCTGGGAAGATTGAGAGTTAAAACTCATGCTTCTTGCTTCTGAACCAGCATTGTGGTCTCTTTAATGCATGCATAATTGTGAAGCATAGCACTTGGAAAACTATAATCCTTATTTAATATTTATTGTGAGCCTATTATTTTGGTAATTCTGTGCAAGGTATTTAAAGTACAAAAAAGATAATATTCAGTCCCTATTCTTGAAGGGCTTTATGACTTAGCTGAAGAGACTAAATCTTAATTTTTTTTATAAAGAACTCAAAATATAGGAAAAATATGCAGAATATTCAGTGAGTGATTAATGGGAATAAGTGCTGTAGAAATTTACCAGAGGAAGTGGTCTGAGATGAAGATACTAAAAAAGTTAAATAATCCTGCAAAAATTGCGCATGGTTAAAGACCTAAATGGGTAAAGAATCATGCTTAGGAAGCATTTATTTTCCCTAGGAAGGAAAACTGGATGTAGAACCAAACCCACTATCAGCCATCAAAAACCCTATAATAGCAGAGAAGCACTGACATAGTGCCAGGTATGGCACAGTATTGGGGAATATTTCATTCTGTTGTACATTTGATCACTAAGAGTCGGACCCAACTCGATGACATGTAGCAACAACAAAGCTAAGACCACTTTTGCCACCTTATTAATCCATGTGAAAGCATTTTGGTTTTCTCATTGATGTGATAATTTTAGTTGGTGGTGCTATTAAAAGTTAATTGAAACTGAATTTTTATTAAAATTACTCGTATATTTCGAATTTTTGGGTAACCCAATCTATCAGTATAGTTGTTGATAACATTTGGGATACTGCCTAGTCATACAGTAGGCAGCTACTTAAATATGTATTTCCTAGGAGAGTCACTGAGTAATGTAAGAATTGTTGTTGTTGTTAGATGCCGTCGAGTCGGTATCCGACTCATAGCAACCCTCTGTACAACAGGGGAGACACTATTGTCAGTGCTTCTCTGCTGTTCATAGGGTTTTCAATGGCAGATTGATTTTTGGGAAGGGGTTGTCAGGTCCCTCTCCCAAGCCTACAGCACCTGGTGTTCCCAGGTGGTCTCCCATCCGGTACTAACCAGGCTGGACCCCACTTAGCTTCTGAGATCTGGTGGGATCAGATGCCACAGGGCTACGGCTGCAGGCCAATGTAAGAAGTATATTATGGTAAATAATGTTGTTTATTTCTGTTACTTGTGAGAGTGGCAAAGTTGTAAAACCACTACTAATACTGATTTTATAAAGCTATTTTGTATATTAGTTTTCATAGAAAAGTTACCATTTTGATTGATGCATTTTTGAAGGTGAAAAACAAAAGCTATAATATTTTACAATTTTAATTGCTTTTTCTTGACTTCTCTCCACGTTTTGTGTTCTGGCTTTTAAATATTTAAAATTTCATCTCTGGTATAAAGTGGAACTGAAATAACTTAGGGTGGTAGATCATTTTTTCAATAGTGGTTCCCCCACTTCTTTTCAATGGAGAGTAATGTTTGTGTTGTGTCTTTCTAGCATTAAGAAAAAATGTTTGCTGGTGTGACAATTTCTGTAAGTGCTAATAACATCTGGAGTGAACACTTGTGCTTCTTTGTGTTATGTGATAGATATAATTGACATGCTTTCTCTTCTTGAGTACCTAATATCTAACAGTCATTTGTATATGTTTTTGAGGTCTTTTTTGTAGGTTTGTTGTTTGTTGTTGTTGTTAGGTGTTGTCGAGTCGTGTTCAACTCATACCAACCCCTCTACGGTTTTCAATGGCTGATTGTTTTGGGATTGCCTCAGAAGAGGATTGCCACGTCCTTCTCCCATTTTTGCAGTGCTGAGAATTGAACTTGGGACCTCAGAGACTGCAGAGTGGCGCTCTACCAACTGAGCTAAATCCTAGCCATTGGTAGGTTTAGGCAGATTGAATAAAGGCCAGTGTCTTTGTGTTTCCCAGTGTTCTAATGTAATAATGGGCCGTGAGATGTGAAAGGAGTTCAGAAGGATGCTAAGGTATTCCTTTTTTGCAACTAAAGAATCTGAGACTCTACACACACACACACACACACACACACACACACACACACGTAGAAATACTTGAGTGTGTGTGTGCACGTATGTCATAAAATCATGAGTTCATGCTGATACCTTCAGTTCTGTTCCACCATATAGGAGTTGTTTGTAAATACCTTCTCGGGCAATGAGTAAAACAACCATTATCCTCAATACATTTTCCTATTTGCTCAATAAAATATAATTTATTGTGTGTAGACCTCCCAGTCACACTGTTGATGAGTCTTTTGCTTAACATCTCTAGAGCCACCCACCACTGCCCCTATTGCTTTGGCCTCTGCATAGACTCCCATGTACCCTGTGTCCTTAGTCACCTTAGTCACAGTGCTGACTCCACCATACTGGGGACAAAAAGGAAGGCAAGATGGAAAGGAAAAGAGCGGTAAGTTATAATTCCTAATAGTTCATGTAGACTACTCTCAACTTTTCCCATTTTCTTGAGAATTTTATTTTTAATTTTAATGTGTTTATTTTTGTTGATTGATTGGCTGACTGAATGATGGAGACAGGGTTTTCCTGTGTAGTTCAGGCTGGTCCGAACTCACTATCCTCCTGCCTTAGCCTCTCAAGTGCTGGGATTATAGGTGTGTGCCACCACACCTGGTGATTTAGGCAGCTGTCATTGCTGTAGCAGAAAAACTAACCCAAACCAACTTAGAGGGAAGACATATTTATTGAGGGCTCACTGTTAGAGGAATCAGTCCATAGTGGTAGCTGGGCAGATGTGGCAGTGGTAGGCAGCAGAGCCTGTGGCAGAGGATTTTGTGTCTTCTGGAGCCAGAAACAGAGAGAGCCGGAGAAAATCCTCCAAAGGCCTGTCCCCAGTGACTCAGTTCCGCCTCCCCAATTTCCGCAATCTGCTAGAACAGTGCCATCAGCTGGGGACCCAATGTTAAAGCACATGACCTTTGGAAGACATTTTATATTCACACCTTGGCAGCCGACCTTATTTTATTTGTGAGTGTAGTGTTCATCTGGGGATCTGGATTTTAGTATGTAGTAGCGTGAGAATCCTCAGATGCTTACTCAGTCCTCTAGTTGGCCCTGGTTACTATTTTCACAGAAGGGAAAAATGGAGATCTGATTATGTTACCAAAGAGATTGTGTCCCTGCAGCCCAATGCAGTCTTTGTCCACTGGAGAGAAGAACATAGTTCTCCCAGTGCCTGAAAGACCACAGTGTATGCAGTACTGCCACTCTTGGTCTGGCATTCACTTCTAATGGTCAGGTGAGGCTTAGGCATGGTCTTTCCAGCTGCTTAGTTAAGCTTCTCAGAGTGCTCAGACATACAACAACATTTCTTGATATTCATTCTTTCAAAGTCATGGGCTTGATCAAGAGGAATTTGTAACCCTAGGTGGCATTGTGTCTAAAAATGCCCCTTGTAAAGCTTCAGCATCCTGGCCCTTAAGGATGGGAGCGAGCCTGCATCCCTCCCTTCCTTCCTTCCTTCCTTCCTTCCTTCCTTCCTTCCTTCCTTCCTTCCTTCCATATCTCATGATGTTGCCTAGGCTGGCCTTAAACTCACCATTCTCTTGTCTTATCCTCTCTAATGCTGGGATTACAGTTGTGTGCCACTGCATTCTGTCTTGAGTCTTTGCTGTTCTCAAACCTATGGTCTTGTATTTGTTTTCTGCCCCAGGATGATTGATGGACATTCTTTTTTTGCAGGCAGTAGGAAACTTGCTCAGAATAGTTCAATCGAGAACTATTGAAGGTGGGGGTAGGATGGGTATGAGGATATTCAAAGGAATGCACTTTGTTCTAACAATACTTTAGGAGATATGTTGTTAATTTGGGGTTATATGAAAAGTTTTTTTAAAAAATCAAACTTAGCTTTATGTTTTCATTTTGATCAACAAAGATTAATTTGGAAAGTAAACAATAATGGGCTGATACAACATGTAAATTTTTATCCTAGAAATGACTATTTAGTTCTAGGTGCTGAATTTATATCAAAGAATTATGATCAAATAATTTCTGATTTAATTGGTAAACATTTGCTAGATGTCTTTAAACAGTCCTTTTGAACAATTAAAATTACTTTATTGTTCCTCTTATGTCAAACTCTAAACTTGAGAAGCTAAATCTTCTCATTGCAAGGAGAATAAAAATCACAAAATGTGTCAATTAGGATTATTCAATTATTGTATGTAAATACAAGCCCATTTACTTTGAGGAAAATCATCATACCTTTTAAAATGAGATCAATCAATACCTTTCTTGGAATTGCTTTCATTGAGCTAATGAATGGATAGTCTTATTCTTGAAATATTACATTTTTAATCTCCTTATTAATGGCTTCCCCTGTGCATGAGTAAATAAATCACTGGGTTGCCAGTAGTTCTA
This sequence comes from Pedetes capensis, assembly GCA_007922755.1. NCBI lineage: Eukaryota > Metazoa > Chordata > Mammalia > Rodentia > Pedetidae > Pedetes > Pedetes capensis. Next base: position 245,484 of record VMDO01000620.1, on the reverse strand, counting down.
ACTGCCTTTCAAACAGCATTTAAGTGCTTGTAATCACTAAACAAAGGAGTACTATAGATTAAATGTATTGTAAACTACACTTGAAAGCAATGTCTTTTTTATTATCTGTAACTTTAATGGAAAGAAAATGTTAATTTAGGGTAATGAAATAGACCTCCAAGTATGATTGGTGAATAGACCATTAGGTTAATTAAAATGAGGATATGTATCACTGCCGTGTGGGGAACTACCATTGTAGAGGAGACAGATTCATTTAGTGCTTGAATCATAAAATTCAGAATGTGTCTCTTCCAACCTAGATTTACTACAGAAAGAACAAGATTAATGACAAGGATAATTCAGTGTTGTTTCATTTTACTTTTACCTGTCACATTACTTGTTATTCTACAGAGCCTGTCACTTAAAGGTGAAAATTTATCCAGTGTTTTAAAAGTCAATTAAGTGTAAATTTTGTTACTTTTCCATCTGCCCATCATCTCAGATGAATTAACTACAGAACAAGATTAAATAATTGTGAAATATGCAGATTTTGTAACATCACATTTAAAAAAATTAAATTTATCCATCTGTAAAAAATGGAATTGAAATGACCACTACAACTTTTTAATTATTCTTTTCTGTGTCTAATACTTACAAACCTGTTGGAAACTAATTTGTAATAGTTTCTTATTCAGTTGGCCAATTTACTGTTTGAATTTATTAAGGAATTCAATGTTTCACTACTGTGTATAGTTTATAAAAGATTTTTTGAGTGCTCTTGGATCCTTTCTTATGAAAAATCTTAATATAGTGCCTACCACGAAGGATAAGTACTTTCTGTTTTGGTTTAAAAAGCTTGGGATGTGTTTAAACAGATATTTAATTCAATATGCTCTTGAGCTATTTGCTCTTCCCCAGCATATACCTAATTTAATGCATTAATTTCAATTCAGATCTTAGATCCAGAATTGCAGTGTCTGGCCTAATAGTCAAGCTACCTAATTCTTCACTGTTAGCTTTTTTGTCTGTCTTTTGTAGTATGAGTGCATGTACTAAGTGATTTATAAAGCAAAGGATGATTAACCTAATGATTTATATGATCAGTCAGTCAACCCAGTATTTTATTTATTAAGTTCCAGTTTTGTGCCCATTATTGCAGTAGGTACTTAAAGTCTGTATGGCTTTCTTTGGGAGATTGTACAGGATTAACATGTATTTATAAAATAATCAGCTTCTCTTTGTTTTAGTAGTAAAAAAACCTTTTAGGAAACTAAGATTCTCTTTTTCTTAGCCTCTTGGTTTTGAGAAAGTCTTTTTTTTTCTCTTACCCTTCTTGTCCATTTTTCCTGAAATTTATCTAGGTGATAGTAGGATACATTTAATAAGTTTATATAAGGATATATATTTAATATTTTTGATATATGAATGTTACCTTAACTAAATTTGATATGGTAAAATTTTAGTGCTTATACTAGTAAGTGAATCTTTATTTGGTTATTGGATTCATCATGGAATTTTTCCAAGTTATTAACTTAGAACATGTAGTAGGTCTCATTTTTGTCCCACTTTTCCATTTAAGATTCATTTAATTTATTTAAAGAAAAAGCTGAGTGCTGTGGTGCACAGCTGTATTCTCAGTGACTGGGAAGGCTAAGGCAGGGGGACCATGAGTTTGAGGCCAGAGGCAGCCTGCACAAGCCCCTGTATCAAAATAATAAAGTTGCTGGGGGTGCAGTTCACTGACTTGCCTCGCATGCTTGAGGCCATAGGTTCAACTCCCCGGTACTGAAGAAAAAAAGAAAGAAAGAAAAAGAAGAAAAAAAGAAAGAAAAGAAAAAGAAGGCATTGTAAAGATTCATTCTGTTTGAACTGGGCCAGAAAGCTGTAGCAGTGAAGGCAGACAGCTCTAGGATTTGGAAGTTCTTCACTACTGTACTTAGGATCTCTACTGATAACATCTGTTTCTTTATGTGTACTCTTTTATATTCTAATTACTTACTCCTTCATTTTTATCTCTCTTTTCTGTCTCAAAACTTCTGTTTACTCATAATTTAGTTTTGGCTTAGCATAAAGGGTCTCACTGTTGTCATTTATCATCCACTTTTCATTACTCAGTTCTTTCTCTTTGTTAGTTCACATTCCTAAGGAAATGAATCTGATTGATCTGTGTATCAGTTGAAATAAGCTAATTTATGTTGAAGAAACAGAAGTGATGCATGCAATTATTTCTTACTCATGCTATACGTTCATCATGGGTTGGTTGGTAACTGTGTTCCATGTCTTCATTCTAGCCCTGAGACTGCGGTTGTCATTTAAAGCATTGCCAGGAGGGAAAAATGGTGTCCAGTCATGCACTGGGTTATACAGCTTCTATTCAGAAATGATATATCACTGTATGACATCAATGGGATAAGGAAATACAATTCTTCCATGTGCTCTGGAAGAGAAGTATAATTATTTGGTGGATAGCACTAGTGAATATTATACTTAGCTCCTCTAGCTACCAGACATTCACTTTTTTTTTTTTTAACCTACATGGAATACATGCCTTCTCTTCATGGGAGGCAATTAAAAAATCTTACAGGAGGAATTATGTATCCATCTTCTTGGCCATGTGATTTCTGGTAACTTCTAGTAGGTAGAGTGTACTTTTTCCCCCTAGGTAAAGTTTGACGATGTGGCTTATTGGCTAATGGACTATGGATTGGCGTGATGTATACCAACTTTGAGTAGGAGCTTTAAATGTAGTTCATATTCTTTGGCTTGCATTCTTGTATTTTTGCTTCTAAGAGAATAACACATCTCAGATAGAGACTGTTCCATTAGCTTAAATCACAGAAAAAGAAAACCTGAAGAATAGACCTGCAGCATTAAGCAGAGCTTTACTCGACCTTTAATTCTTGTTTAATATGAACAAAACCTCAGTATTTGGTGTGTCATGTGACTAAGATTTGGGAGTTGTTACTAACAGCAAGAGCTGACTTGGTGCAATGGGCTGTGGAGAAAGAACCTGGGCTTGACTGTTAACTCTGCTAGTGTTCTGATTTACTGTAAATTTACTTAAGTTTTCAGTGACTAGGTTTCTTCATCTATAAAGTGAAGGTAATAAGGCCTACCTCACAGTTCTGATGTGAGGATTAAATTGGACAATTTTTGTAAAGTCCTTAGAATGGCACTTGGCACATGAGAAGAGTTCAGGAAGAGTCATTTCCCTTTGCTTCAGTTTTCACTTTGCCATCCTTGTGAAGAGTTATTTAAACACAATCATTACTTGCTAAAAATCCCATAGAAAAGAATTGTGAGATCAAGAATTAGATAAAATGATCTTTCCTATTTGGTGGTCCTTCTAACATGCAACCCTCCATAGCAGGACAAGCTGACAGACACATGGGGGATTAAAACATACAGGTCACAGAAGTAGAAGGGGCCTATGTAGGGAAGATAACGGACTAAAGAAAAGGGAGAGAGGGAAAGTACAAAGGGTACTGGGAGAAAAGAAAGGAAATATCATGTCTGTTGCTCATATGGCAAAATCAAGATGTACATATATAGATAGATATATTCACAAAAAAGATGTGTAAGTAGAAGCTAGATCATTTGGGGGATGGAGAAGATGGGGGAAGGGGGTCAAGGGAGGGTAAGGGGGAAGTAAACGTGAGCAATGTACAATGAAATGTATGTGTGGAAATGTCATAATGAGACCCATTAAGTTGTACATTAAAAATTACCAATAAAAATTGACTTAGCCAAAAAAGATTTTCTTCAAAACAGAATTGAAGATGCTTTTATAATTGATCTATTTCATAAATGATAGGTTTCTGTACAGTGATAAGTCAATTCTGTTTTTGACTGAGCCAGATAGGTCCCACTACAGCATACCTATCAAACTTTTAACCCTTCTAAGAGAAACCCCTCTCTTTTTTTTTTTTTTTTCCCGGTACTGGGTGTTGAACTCAGGGTCTCGCACTTGCATGCTTTGCAAGTGCTGGACCACTGAGCTGCGCCCCCCAGCCCATTTTTCTTTACTTTTTGAGACAGGGTCTCACTAAGTTACGCAGACTGCCTCTGGTCTTGAACTTGTGATCCTCCTGCTCTGCCTCCCAAGTTGCTGGGATTACAGGCGTGAGCCACCGCGCCTGGCTCCTCTGTCTTTTAATAGTGAGGTTTCATAAAGATCCCCACTTTCAACACCAACCGTCTCCTGTATGGAGGTTGAACTCCTGCTTAGGAACTAAAAACCATTAATGTAATGGCTGGTCAATTCTCTATGATTTGTCTTAGCTCAAGATAATGAGATACTTGTGGAGAGATCATATACCTAATGAACTTGTACTGGTAGGGGAAACGTGATAAAACAAAAAAGAATGCTAACAGTGTGCGTGTTGGTAAAAAATGAGATGCAGTGACTGGGAATGAAAGAGTATATTAGGTGGTTAGGGATGTAAAGCACTTCTTAGCATGTGTGAGGCCCTGGACTCAATCTCCAGCAGCAAAATAAATAAATAAATAAATAAATAAATAAATAAATATTTAAAAATTAAAAAAAAAGAAGAACAAAGAAAAAGAAAGAAAGAAAAGCAGGAAAAATACTCAAGAGACTCTAGACATTTAGAGACTTTAGGGTATCAAGGTGGAAGATTTCTATCAATCCAAATAATAAGAGTAAACCTGAGAGGAACAAAGACCAATTAAAACAGCCTTGTGGCAGGGATCAAATCAAGAGTATGATCTCACATTTTATGGTAGCTCTAAAATATGTCTGAGAATTCTTTGATACTATTCCCTTCAAAAGCTAGAGCCCAGTTCCCTTCATGTGGATTATATGTTGTTGTTGTTGTTGTTATTGTTGTTAGGTGCCACTGAGTAGTGTCCAACTCCTAGTGACCATTATAGGGTTTTCAATGGCTGATTGTGTTGGGATTGCCTCTGGAGTGAACTGCCAAGTCCTTCTCCCATTTTTTGCGGTGCTGGGAATCGGATCTTAGAGACGGCAGATCAGTGCTCTACCAACTCAGCTAAATCCTAGCCCCAGAGTATAGGTTACACGTAGTAATTTCTGCTTAATGAACTAAATGTTCAGAAGTGATGGTATATGACTTCCAAGATGGGATCATAATAGGCACTGTGACATCCCCTCTGCTCTTGCTTTTGGATTGCTCATTTGAGGACCAGCTGCCATGTTGTAAGGACACTGAAGCAGTCCTGTGTAAATATACATATGAGGAAGAACTGAGGCTACCTATCAGTAGTTTGTTGTTGTTAGGTCCTGTCGAGTTGGTGTCCTACTCATAGCAACTCTACATACAACAGGCGAAACACTATTGTCAGTGCTTCTCTGCTATTCATGGGGTTTTCAATGGTGGATTGATTTTTGGGAGTGGGTTGCTGGATCCTTCTTGCAAGCCTACAATATCTGGTGTTCCCAGGCAGTCTCCCATCCAAGTACTAACCAGATCCGACCCTGCTTAGCTTCTAAGATCTGATAGGATCAGATGTCACAGTGCTATGGCTGCAGGCTATCAATAGGTTGTTGTTGTTAATGCCCTCGAGTTGGTATCTGACTCATAGCGACCCTCTGTACAACAGGGGAGACACTATTTTCAGTGCTTCTCTGCTGTTCATGGGGTTTTCAATGGCAGATTGGTTTTTGGGAGGGAGTTGCCAGGTCCTTCTCCCCTGCCTACAGCTTCTGGTGTTCCCAGGTGGTCTCCAATCCAGGTACTAAACCAGGCCCTACTCCTCTTAGCTTTTGAGATCTGGTGGGATAGGATGCCACAGGGCTATGGCTACAGCCTAATATTTCCTGAGCATACAGCTTAAAATAGATTGTATCAGTCTCTTTGGTGGGGGGTGGAGGAAGAGAGGAAAAGAAAAAAAAGAGGAGGACAACAGGGAGGGAGAGGAAGGGAAAGGAGCAATCAAGGTATTGACTTGTATGATTTGGGGTGTTGTCAAGTATGAAATCTGTCAGGCCAGCTAGAAACTCAGGTATGAGTTGAAGTTGCCACTTTAGTCTGGAGTTTGTCAGGAAAGCCTCCTTGTTGGAAACTCAGGCAGGATTTCCATTTTATAATTTTGAGGCAGAATTCCTTTTTTTTTTCCCCTAAGAAACTTGTTTTTGCCTTCAACTAATTGGATGGCACCCATCCACATGTTCAAGTCAACTGATTGTAAATGGTAATCATGTCTACAAAATACTTTCACAGTGGCATTTAGGTTAGTTTAACTAAATAACTAGGCACCATAGCCTAGCCAAGCTGACATGTAAAATCAGTCAGCCCACAAGGGAAAAGGGATTTCCTGCTGCAGAGGAGGGTGTGAAGGGTACAGAGCCCCCAAGCTCCACTCCATCCAGCTGTGAAGTATTGACAACTGTGGCAGCCTTGTTTTCCATATTTTTCCAGCATATTTGATGCTATGTGGTGAGAGTAGGAACATGTAAACTGGTAGGAATGGCTTTTGTTGTGGTCTCCAACTGGGACTTCTGCTTTCTCAAACCTGAAAGAAAAGTTGGACATTTCATTTATAATTAGAGGTATAAGTGGCTTGTTAGATATCAGAAGGAGGATGGGTCTAGAAAATTTTTCTATTGCTGACTAGTACCTATGAACAGAAAAGTCAGGAACATGTTTAATTATTGGAGTGCTTCATTTAGTGGCAGTTTGTTGGTGGGCTTTCTTAGAGCTTTTCTAGGGATTTACAAATATACCTGGGCTTCAGTAAGCTGCACTTCTGAGAATTGAACCATCTCTGCAATTTCACAGATGGCAATACTTCTGAAAACCATCAAGAAGATATAATTCTGTGATGCTCGTTAAGTTCTGTCTTTAGCAAGTTAAATAGGATATCTGCTGGGCTTTAAATCCCTACCATTCTAAAAAATGTCTTTTAAGAGTTTACTAATTTAATTGTTTAGTAATTTACATTTTTAGATAGGCCAGACTTTTTGGCTGTCAGCCTGATTTTACTTTTTTTTTTTTAAGCCTTTAAATTAAACTTTAAGGTTGACTTCTAGGTGTAACTTCTGAAATGTCTATGGTTTTGATTTACTGCAAGAGTAATATTATTAATTTTATAAGACTGCTTCTGAGCTGTGTTTTTTTTGCTCTTGAATTTTCCCTATGAAAAATGAGGAAGGACTCTTTAACCAGATTTTATTATGGTAAGATCAATTTTTTGAAGCTTGACGACTTCTTAACTCTGAATTTTACTTGAGCAATGTTTCACCTTAACCGAATAGCTCATAATACTGAGTGACTCTCTTGTCAGCTCATTTATTGATTAATGACACACATAAGAAAGACTTACCTTGTTGCACAGGAATTGGAATCAAGGAAACTAGATGTCCCTCATCTCATCTTAAGACAGCTAAAAGTCTGTATTTAAGGATGATGTGATCCATGAAAGAGAGGGAAAAGTTAGGATTTAGTTAAGCAATGCAGAGAGGAGAGGAGAGGGAGGGTAGAGAACGAGAAAGCTCGTGCAATGATATACTTTAGAAAAAATAACTTGTGGGAAAGGGAGGGGTGGTCATCTGGGCAGCCAGCAAACATTACATGAAGCCAATGTAAGTAAGTGGCTTTGCTGAATATAGTAGAAATATGAGCATTGTTACTGATTGTCTTGTTTATCTGCCAGAGAAGATTGTGCTGCTTCTTACATGTGCCCTCACATGCGACTTCACCTGCTCCAACTTACTGAGATAGATAAACCTTGTAGTAGTTCAGGACTGTCAAGGGCACTGCAATTAGTACTAAATCATTCTTGCTCTGACAAGTTCTGGCAACAGAAGCTTCTGGCAGATGTGTAAGTGCATTTTCAGTGTTTCTGAATGTCTGAACAGTACAGCAGAGCTCTGAACATGCTGGGTAGCTTAGTCTGATGGTGAATTCAATGTATGTCAGTGTTCAGAAGACATAGAATACTAGAAATCAACATGGACTATTGTTTCTTGCTAATTGTGATCAACTTTGGTTAATTTTGAGAGTCTGTATCTTTAATAAGATAACAGGCAATTTGCTTTTCTTCATGAAACTCCAAAAAAACCTGTGTATAAAAATATCCAAGTACTTCAAATGCACTCGGTGTCTGCTTTTTTCACTGAATTGAATTAGCTAGTTCTGTGATGGCAGATAAATGATAGTAATAAAAATCAGTTCACAAAGAGTAGTAGCTGGAAAATAAGACAAGATACTAGGGGAAAATAAAACATTAAGGACTAAAAAGTGCTAGTCTGACCTGAAAGACCAGCTATAGTGAGTCCTTAAAAGCTTGGCTTTTGGACTAGGCTGTGTGGTTTCAAATACTTGCCCCACCTCACTACTTAATCATTCCATTCTTTTTCTGTGTCCTAAGGGTAAAAAAGGAAGTATTAGGTACAAAGGTTCTTGATGCATACCTGTTCAGTGGGTGTTAGTTGTCTTCATGATCTGTGGTGAAGATGATTTCTAATTCTCCATGCTCAAATAAGCCAAAACAAGTACAGGAAAGTGGATAGACATGGTCTGTTTTTGACCATTTTGTCAAAATTAGAGGCAAAAGATTAAAATAAAACCTAGGGAGCATGAAAACATGAATGTATTGGCAGTTCTATCAGAAAATTGAGGGAATGAAGAAAAAACATTTTGTGGACTTTTAGAGTAATTCATTATCATTTTTACATCTACCCGTTTGAGTGGTTTTGGATTTGCCAAGCTAGTGTCCTGAAATCTTTGGATTACACACAATTTTGCATTAGTATTGTATGCCATTTGACAAAGGGCCAGAGTTCCTCGTGAACATAAGAAAAATGAGATTAATTGGTCTCTTTGTTAGTAGTTGTCAGAACAACAGTGGTGCCTCCTTACTCAACCTGCTCCATGCTCAAACCTTTCCATTATTGACCAGTATTTTCAAGAGAATTCACTTAGTTCAGTCCTCTACCATTTGCTCAACACTCAACCACTGTCCTAAAACCTGGATGAGGCACCACAGTTACCTGTGATACTTCAGGGTGAAGAAAAGGGGAAAGCATTACTATGCCAATTTTAAGCAGTAAAGACCTGTCCATGATCTCCTGTTTTTTTTTGTTTTTTTCCCCGGTACTGGGAGTTGAACCAGGGCCTTGCGCTTGCATGCTTTGCAAGTGCTGGACCACTGAGCTGTACCTCCACTCCCCTCCCCCCATTTTTTTTTTCCTTTTTGATACAGGGTCTCCCTAAATTATGCAGACTTCCTCTGGTCTCGAACTTTCAATCTTCCTGCCTCTGCCTTCTGAGTCTCTGGAATTATAGGCATGCACCACCGCACCCGGCAAACTCAAGTTTTTTCGTGTATACATACGTACGTATACTGTATGGTGGACCTGGTACCCAAGAAACTTTCTAGTGCTAACGTGACAGAAAGAAGAAAACAAGAAGAATAACAATGGAATTAAAAATAGAACTTATTGTTGAGTATGTGAGTGGCATACCTGTGTTTGAATTAGCCATTCAGTATGGTACTGGAACCAAAAAAATATGGGAAAAAACTGCTCAACACTCAAACTAATCAGAACATGATCATCTTTGCAGAATGGATTGTGGTTGAGTGTTGCAGTACTACTGTATAAATAATCTTTTCATGTATCAACTCTGGCCCACCTCTGATGTAGGATTTGGTCAAGGGATTTATAGGGGCTTGCTCTCCTAGTTTGGTTCTCTGTGACCTGCCCCGACCCCTGTCTTTGCCCTCCATAAGCTACTGCATAGCAGATCTATGTTGTGGAGCATTTCCTTTGACACATAAGAGAACTTCACATATCCCTGGTGTTCTCATCTTAACCAGGTCTTTCTGTGATGGGGTTAATGTAAAGTAGTCACCCAGTATGCTATAGAAGTTTTTATTCCAATTTCCTTTTAAACAGCTCTGATGTCAGTTCTTTACTTACCATCATTCCTCTTGAAAGCAGAGTATTTAACAACACCACCACCAGGGCATTTCTAGTTAAGATTTATCTGCTTTGGAGAAAAGCTAACAGCTGTTAAAGAAATGTAGTCTGACATTCCCTGCTACGTGCTGCTCCTTAGTTTCTGGTTCATTATGTTGTATGTTGTTGTTGTTAGGTGCCGTTGAGTCAGTATCTGACTCATAGGGACCCTCATAGGGTTTTCAATGGCTGACTATTTCGGGATTGCCTTGGGAGTGGATTGCCAGGTCCTTCTCCCATTTTTGCGGAGCTGGGAATTGAACTCAGGACCTCAGAGACTGCAGCGCAGTGCTCTACCAGCTGAGCTAAATCCCAGCCCCATGTTGTATGTTAGTATTGTTTATTTCAAAGTAGCTTTTTGCTCAACAGGTGAAGCAGCTTTCTCAAGGTGTTAGACAGTTTTGGCTTTTGGGCAGATTAAAGAGATGGGATCTTCTGAGTGGCAGAGGAGCAGAAGGAAATGCACTGGATTGAAAATGTAGCCCTTAGTTCTAGTTCTGGTTTTGTCAGTGATTTCCTCAACTAGAAAATGAGGGAAATTTGGCTAGATTATGGCCCCGGTTCTAGTTTTAATTTATCCTTCTTTGGTTCTGTAATTCAAAACATTGTTTTTAGTGGATAGAAGATAGAATAAGTGCTTTTAAAGTATTTTCAGAGACTTGAAAATTGTTCAGGCCTTCTCATCAATGCACTAAAACACGTGGCAGGTAATAATGACATCTTAAACCCATCCAGGCTCTTCTGCTCACTTAGGGGTGGTGGTGATTTCACCCAGGGTGGGTTTGTTGGCTGGTTAAAGAAGAGAAATATGGTGTTGCTGTCCCCTGTGGTCTTAGCTTGGCTCAGCATCCCTTACCTGGTTTGGAAGTCTCTTCATGACCTGGTCCTTGCCTCTTCCTTTCTGGTCACACTGGCCTAATTCCTGGAATGCAGAATGCTCCCTCTTGACACAGGGTCATCTTTACACTTGCTGCTCTTTGCTAGGAATGCTCTTTGCTCTTCCATTTACCTCCATGGGAAGCTCAGCTCACTCCTGTTCACTCTCTGGGTGTTCCCTCAAGCATCACTTAAAAAGGACTCTCCTCCATCCTGACTGCCTTGGTCACTTGTCCTTCTTACACACACTCACAGCTCCATGTACCTCTCTTTTGGGCACTTGCCACACAGTTATATGTTTATTCACTTGGGTAATCACTTTCTTTCCCAATATACTGTAAACTTCAGAATGTAGATCACGCCCATTTTTGCTGTCTTTTGTATTCCCAGAGCCTACAGCCATACTATCATGGTGTCTAGTCCTGTCTGGTCTCAGAAGTTAAGCAGGGTCTGGCTTGGTTAGTCCTTGGATGGGAGACTGCCTGGGAATACTGAGTGCTGTAGGCTTGGGAGAAGGACCCGGCAGCCCACTCCTAAAACAGCCATTGAAAACCCTATAAATATTAGAGGCGCACTGACATAGTGCCGGGCATGGCAGAGTGTTGGGTAGTGTTTTGTTCTGTTGTACATAGGGTCACCGTGAGTGGGACCAGACTTGGGGCACCTAACAACATCATCTTTAGCCACAGAAACGTAGTAGATGTTGTTGTTGTTGTTAGGTGCTGTCGAGTCGGTATCTGACTCATAGTGACCCTCATAGGGTTTTCAATGGCCGATTGCTTCAGGATTGCCTTGGGAGTGGATTGCCAGGTCCTTCTCCCATTTTTGCGGTGCTGGGAATTGAACTCAGGACCTCAGAGACTACAGTGCAGCGCTCTACCAACTGAGCTAAATCCCAGCCCTGGTATATATTTGTTGAACCAATGAATGAGCCAAAGCTACCAGAACATCTTTACTTGGAATAAATAATGATAATAATAAGAATCATAATAAAAACAGCTATTTGTGATGTATTTCCTGTGTGCCGGACACTACTCTGCTTTTACCCTCATTCACATCATTATTACTTTCTAAATTATCACTGTCACTACCTTTTGAGTAGTGACTATGTATTATACACAGTGTATTTTATGTGTTATTTAATTTAATTTTACTCTAAGATGAGTGTGTTAGCCAACTGGCTTCTGGGTCTGTGTCTCAGATGTGTGCCAGTAGAAACTCTGAGACAGGGGTTTGAGTCAAAGAGAAAGGAGTTGTGCAAATCAAGAACCCAAGCAGGCTCATGACCAAGAATTCCTGGGTACTCCCCAGCAGATGGTTGTTGTCTTATTTAGGGGTTTGGGCTACCCAAAGGAGGAGGACTCCTTTGTTGTTGATGTTGTTAGGTGCCATGGAGTCGGTATCCGACTCATAGTGACCCTCGTAGGGTTTTCAATGGCTGACTGTTTTGGGATTGCCTTGGGAGTGGATTGCCAGGCCCTTCTCCCATTTTTGCAGTGCTGGGAATTGAACTCAGGATCTCAGAGACTGCAGCGCAGCGCTCTACCAACTGAGCTAAATCCCAGCCCGGAGGACTCCTAAGGAAGGAGTAATGGGCAGACCATGGGGCAGAGCTTATCATGCTTGTGTGTTTTCCAGAACTTGTCCCTTGTTCTGCCAGGGTGGAGATTTTAGCCTTACATTATCAAGCTGCTTTGGAATCTGACACCATTGTTTGGGAGATGCGTTACTGTTGGCTACACTGCTCATGTTCTTTATTTTGGTTTTGATCCAGTTGGTAGGGGTAGAGGGTGGCCTTCTTTTAGTGTCCTGTTGATCCTGTGTTTATTAGGTTAAGCAAACTAAACCCTAACAGGTGCAAGGCCCTGGGTTTGATCCTTAGCATTGCAAAACAAACAAAAACAATTATTACAGTATAATGATAGGTTTCTTTACATCAGGATTATTTACTTATGTATGTTCAAGGTCAAGTCTTATGATATTTTCATTAAAATCATGAACTCATTTGCTTTTTAGGGGTGTGTGTGTGTGTGTGTGTGTGTGTGTGTGTGTGTATGTGTGTTTTAGCATTACTTGGAGGTTGAACCCAGGGCCTTATATATCAAGTGATGTAACACTAGGCTGCACCCCTAACCCATCTTTTATTTTTCATTTTGAGACATTCTCAGTGAGTTACATAGGTGGTCTTTAACCTTGAACTCACTATCCTCCTGCCTCAGCCTCCCAAGTCTCTGGGATTATAGGCATGCAGTACTGTGGCTGGCTCTCTTTAGTTTCTTTAGGATTGAAACTTCATTTAAGACCTTAGACTTTGACTCTAGACTTATTACAATATTTGTTTGTAAACTAGGAGGCAGAGATGAAGTAGTTATGGAGAGAGCACCTTACATGATGATGTACTGACTGGTGTCAGGCAGTGATTTCATTGTCATCACCATTACGATTATCTTGTCATACATTTATTGCTGGTAATGGATATTCTCTATGAAAAGCCTGTTTAACTCTCTTCTCACCCTGGAGTGAAGGGCCACCCAGAGCCTGAGTTTCCCTTAGCAACTCTGAGCACAATGCCTCCTGGCACAGCTTTCATTCAGTGGAATCAGATACTTTGAAATGAGAAAATGTCATGCAAGGTGAACTATTGGTATTTACCCAGCAGGCAAATTCTTACCATCTTCAGTATAAAAACACTACTGAATCACATTTATGGTTTTGTCACAATTATAATGAGAACAGGTAATGACATTAAACCTAGAAAAATTCAGCCCCTGATAGTGACTGTTAATGTGGAAAACTTGAAGAAGCAGGTAGAATACTGTGACCTTATGATGTGAATTCTCTAATCAGAGCATGCAGATTGATCAAATATTTGACTTATTGATTTTTAGAAAACCAAACTGTTTTGTATGCAGGGTAAGAAAATAGTAGGAGTTTTTGCCCTCGATTCAGAATAAGCAGTAAGAGTTAGGGTCTTATGCGGTAGATTTGAATTTATGTTAAGTAGTATACATGTTTTGTTGTTGTTGTTAGGTGCCTTCGTTTAGTGTTTTAATATATACCACAAGAAGGAATAATCAGTTTTCTCATATATTTATGGCTACATTTTAAAACAATACAATTTATATATTAATTTCTGTTTGAAGTCACATTGATTTACTAATAAAGATGAACTAAAGAATTTAGCATATTATTCTAGATTTTAAAAAGACTCCCGACTTCACAGGATTATAAACTTCTCCTGCCCATGTTTGAACATACTTCTTTTCTATACTCTCATCTCACTAAACTTTGATTTTTTGTGAAATTACCCATCTAGAGCCTCATCTCTCCATTACTAGTATTTTGGAGGCTAAAAATACCCAGAGTGAGTTACCTTACCTGTTAAGAAAGCCTTTCCATCTTAACATAAATTCACACAAAGCAATATTGATTGTCTTTGAAAAAATAGTGTTCCATAAATTCTGCTTCATAAAACCATAATTTGAGTAGATTTGTATTTCAGCATTGTGGCATTTTATCAGAACTATTTCAGTTTTTCCTTAATCTCTTCAATCACATCCTTCAAATATTTGAAAACACTTACTTCCTCACTCTGTCCTTGGAGCCTCTCATCCTTGTGACCTGCTTTTTCTCTTCAGACTGTGTTCTGCAGCTGGCTTGTCATTTAACTTCCATCACAAATTAGTTGGCTTGGGTTTTTAGTTTGCTAGTTGCTTTAAGTAAAATGAGGGGGCAATTTTTGTTCTGATAGATTTTTTGGCACAGAATAATCTTCAGGTAATTTCTGGCCAAGCTTAAAGTGGGAGCGTCACTGCTTTGTTAGAAGAACGAGTAGAGAGTAAATAGGAGCTGCCATATTTCAGAATGACTTTAGGAAACCTGAATCCCAGAATTCTGCCCTACTCTTTAAATGCCATTGACATTTTACATTGAAGGAAGATAATTATTAAATAATTGTATGTACTTTTTCACTAGCAGATATGAACTCTAATTTGGTAGGATTAATATACATTGTCTTTTAAAAGCTTTCTAGATTTCAGTTACAGCCTATTATCTTGTGCTTCCATTTTTGTGGCTCAAATAGTGCTTGGGTTCTAGATTTTCATGAAAAGCAGACTTTCTTCTCAGTGTTTGGCATTTTACTTGTTCCTTTTTGCTATCTTCTATTCATGTAAACTTGAAAGATTAAATAAGAGGAATTCAGAATGAATCCTAGTTGTAGATTATAGGGCACTACTACAAAGATGAATAAAGCTACTTATTTAATCCTATGGGATTAGGATCTAATTGATCTCTCCCCCATTCTTGAGAAAATATTGGTGGAAAATTATAATTATATCAGTAGCTGAGTTGGCTCCCTATGACACAGAGTTATAGTGTTAGGTATTAGGGATATTAATTTTTTCCCATTCAAAGTCTAGTTTTTCTAGCCCCTTGAAATTTTATATCCAATTCTTTTCCAAGGAACACTTGATTTGTGAAGGTACATGGACAGTGAACTGTGGTAGGGACTTGGGGAGAGGAGATTGGGACCAGACAGGAAACAAATAGTAGAGAGAGATGGTTGAGGCAGAGGTCAGGGCAGGAGAGACAAGGGGAAGGAGTTCACAGGGCAAGAAGAAAAAGAGGGAGTGGTTAGTGGCCAAGATAGCATGAAGAAAAGGAAGAGGAGATTGGAAGAAAAAAGAATCTAATGAAAAGTGGTCAAAAAAGAGTGTAGATAGAATGGGTTCAAAGTAATGCAGCAAAAATAATAAAAGAACAGTTAAAGGAAACTAGGAGCCAGATATGGTGGTATGTGTCTGTAATCTCAGCATTTGGAAGGTGGAGGCAGAAAGAAGGCTTATAAGTTCGAGGCCAGCCACAAATAACAACAATGACAACAAAGCAGGAGGTTACACAGTAGGGGAAGGTGAGAGAAATAGGAAATAAAGGTAGAAAGATGAAGAGGAAGAAATGAATTAGTCATATATCTAGTGTTTTGCTAACATACATGGTAGTCACTGCTGATTTCCTGCCGGATCTGTTTATGTTGAAAATGAAATCACAGCATTATAGGGTGGGTCAAGTGGTTGATGCTTCATAGTTCCTAAAGATGAGCAGATAAACGACAGATGATTTGCATCCTTTTACTAATGCAAAGAGTCATAGTTAAACTGAACTAAGTGAATCATCAAATTACCTTGTTTTCCTTTGAAAAATAAGCTTATTTATTCTTTGGTGAGACAGTTTCTTTATGTAAGGATAATGGTTTATTACATACATGAATAGTTGCATTTTATATAATTCATTCAAGATATGAGGGAAAGAAAACTTAAGGTAAAACTTTAAAAATTATAAGTTGTTATAAAGCAGCTTTTGATAGCATTTGTCATTATACATTTGTTTTGAGATATGCTAGTTTTCTGGAGAACTGTCATTGATGAGTAGGTAACAGTGCAAAACTGGAAACAGGGCCCCTTTAAAGTTGCAGTTATCCTGGAGTCATTGCCATTTAGACGACTTTGATGTGGGGTAGAGGAGGAGACCTCAAGGATATGCCTGGAGCTGTAGGTGTGCACTTTGCCACGGTGGGCAGTGTCCCCTAAAAGAGGCCCTTTGTGTGGAGAGCAAAGTTCTGCTGAGGGCTAATCCTTCTTGTCTACATGAAGGTCTAATAGGAGATTGTCCTCTCTTCCAATTAGTTATCATTTGATGGGTTCCTAGCAGGGTACTTGATGCTTGTTACATCACAGGAATAGTGTCTTTCAAATAGTGTCCTTCTGGATTTGCATTTTAATGTTGCGGTAGTTTTTACCTAATATAGAATTCTATTCTATTCAGGGTATTGTTGTTGTTGTTAGGTGCCATGGAGTCCATGTCCCTCTCATAACAGACAAAACACTGTTGTTGGTGCTTCTCTGCCATTCCTAGGGTTTTCAATGGCAGATTGTTTTTTGGAAGTGGGTTGCTGAGTCCTTCTCCCAAGCCTATAGCACCTGGTGTTCCCAGGTGATCTCCCATCCAAGTACTAACCAGGCCTGACCCTGATTAGCTTCTGAGATCTGATAAGATCAGATGCCACAGTGGTACAGCTGCAGGTATTCAGAGCATAGAGGGATTTAATCAATATGAAATCTTGCAATGTTCAAGTCGTAGAGTAACTATTTAAATGTATAATAGGCAAGTGTGAAATTTTGGCTTTACTATTCTGTTAGATTAAATATGAAAGGGGACAGCTGAAAAATTATTTTTCTTAAAATAAAAGCATAATTTAAAGTTTGCTTTGGAGAACAGAAAGCAGTTGTATTGTAAGCATGTACAATTATCTGCATTCCTTTCCAGCCTTTTTGGGATCAAATTGGTTTTCTCCAGGAAAGGCAATTAGATGCGGGAGGCCACTTTTTGTTGAATTACTGTGTGTTGCATGCAGTGTATCCCACAAACCTGAAATCAGAGATGTACTGCTATGATTTATAATGCCCATTAATTACAGCCTTTGTATTAAAGGCTTTTAGTTTTCTGCTTCAATAAACCTAAATTCTGCTTTTGAAGAAGAATTGCTTACATTAGGTTTTATGCTAACTAGTGAATCCTGTCCTTAGAATCTCATCAAAGGCACTTGATGCAGGCAGAACTTCTCAGTTTGACTTTAAATGTGCTTTGCTGAAACTATTTAACATTGTATGGTGATGAGATAACTGGAAGAGATTTTGGTCTAGGGATGAGAGGACAGCCCAGGACAGGCTCAGAGTATTAATCAAAAAGTGTTTCTATGAACCAGATGTTTATCATCCTTGTAGAACTTCACTGGCCTCTGTACTGTATCTGGTGTACAATCTTTCCAGCTGCTCTGTGGTTCAGCCCTAGCTGCTTTTTAACTTCACTCAGAGTGATTTTAAAAAATGTTGTGTTTCTGCCCTGGAAGAATTAAATACTAGGGATCGAGGTTTTAAAAAGAGCTCCTTGTTGAATCTGATGTACAGCCAGGACTGAAAACACAAATCTATTCAATCCTTCTTGGTGGCTTTTCACTTGTAAAGTTAGATTTCAGCCAGGCATGGTGGTGCAGGCCTGTAATCCCAGTGACTCAGTAGGTGGAGGCAGGAGGATGGCAAGTTTGAGACCAGTGGCAGTCTGCATAATTTATGGACACCTTGTCTCAAAATGTGAAAAAAAAATGGGCTGAGGGTGCATCTCAGTGGTACAGCACTTGCAAAGCATGCAGGCTTGCGGCCCTGGGTTCAACCCCCAGTACCAAAAATTTTTTTTTAAACAGTCTATTTCTTCCTTTTGTTTTTAGCTTCATATTCCTTAGAGAGGATGAAGTATAATCAAGCAAAACAAACAAAACCAGGTTTCTTTTTTGTGCTTCTGTGATAATTTCATTCTATTTTCAGGAGCAAATAAATACCCTGATAACTCCCTTACAATCTGTAACTTCACCTCTCTCGCCCTATCTGAAGTATATTTAGGCTAATGTTTCTTTGCTAAACTCAACTGTTTTATAACCTTGCCAGAGACCTGTTTTTCAGTGGGACTTGCCATTTTTTTCCCTGTGAATGTTTAATGGCATATTTTGGACTTACAACAGCGTTATAATTACTATTATAGTGTTTTCATTACATTTTTCTTGCAAATATACTCATTGCATTTTGTTTTGTTTTGATTTCATATGCCTGACAAATTTATAAGTATTATCCATCCATTTTCTTAAGGAAGGAAGCCTATTAAGGATATATTAATCTTGCAAGGCTTCAGATTATCCTTTGAAAATGAGTTGAGTGTTTGATATCTATTTCTATGCTAGCTTATCTTTTGCTTGAATATATTTAGAAATAATAATATACTTGAGGCATGTGTTCTTAGATGATGTAAAAAGTTCTGAAGGGACCGTGAACTGCTGAGGTTCAGATGTGTTTTTCCAAAATTCAGATGTTTCCAGTGTGATAGTGTTAAGAGGTGGAGCCTTAGAGAGTTTATTAGGCCATAAGGGCTTATCTCTTGCTAGTAGGATCAGTTACCTTTATAAAGGGCTTGATGGTGGAGGGAATTGGTTTTCTGCTGCTCTTTTACCATGTAAGAATACAGTGTCACTCTTCTCCAGAGGTTGCAGCCCTTACCAATCACAAAGTGCCAGCTTCTTGATCTTGGACTTGCCAGCCTGTAGAACTATGAAAAATAAGTTTCTATTTTTTGTAAATTATCCATTGTCAGGTATTTTGTTGTAGCAGAACAAAGTGGACTATGACAGGCACTAATAATAATATAGCAGCTACAGATTTTGAAGGCTTGCTTGGTGCTAATAATCAGTTGTCAGTGCTGTATATGCATTGGTCAGTGGAAGCCTTTCATTAACCTTTGAGGTATACGTACTGTTTGTTAAGATCCCTGTTATAAAGGTGAGAATAAAAGAAGGCTGGCATATGGAAGAGCCCAGATTTACCAGCCACTAAAACTGAGCTTTTCATCTGTGCTACTCAGCCTTTTCTTCTACCTTTCTGTACTTTATTGCTGAAACATTCTAGCATAGCACTCCCTCTAGCATACTTTTCCTTTCATAGCAGCTCATTGACTTGGTTTGCCTCAGCCTCTGTTTTATTTCCTCCCAACCTTGAACATCAGGTGCTCTGAGAATCCTTTGTGCACATGTAGTAGACTGGGTGTTGGGGAAGGCAAGTGTGCTTTGGAGCTTGGCAGAGTGAAGAAGAGCCAGAAAGGCTTGCAAAGAGTATTTTAACATGTTTTCCTCACAGACAAAAATACAAAAATTTCTTTTCTCTTCATCTTGCCCCATTCCATTTGCTATCAGCTTTGAGATATATTTCACATGACAGACAGTTCATGTATTTAACATGTACAATTCAATGATTTTTATATGTTTACAGAGTTGTGTTACTACCACTTTAGTGAATTTGGGAATATTTTTATCACTGTCTTTAGAAACTCTAACTTTTAGCTTTTACCTGCCAGTCTACCCATTTCCCCAGGCTTAGGCAAACATGCTAATTCTACTTTCTTATTCAATAGGTTTGCCTATTCTGGACATTTCATATAAATGGAGTCATATAGTATCTTTTGTGATTATCTTCTTTCATGTAGCATGTTTTCAAAATTTGCCAGTGTTATAGCATGTATCACTACACCATTCCTTTTTATTGCTCACTAATATCCCATTGTATGGATATGCCAGAATGGTCACTGTATTCTAGCCTGTACATTTCACTTCCCAGCCCTGTTTTGACAGTGACAGCCAATACCATATCCCTCAGCAACACATGACAGGACAGGCCTAGAATATAAAGATTTCCCAAAGTGGAGTTAGATATCCAGGGGTAAAATGGAACCACTTGTCCTTTTGTAAATTTACCATATATTTCTTGAGTGCCTAATGTATATAGAACACTGTGCTAGATGGTTTTAGGGATGTTGAAAAATGAAGTAATCTGTGTGCCTTAAATGTGTTAAAAGCAAAGTCAGGTTTAGAGGAAGGAAAGAATTGTTTCTATTTATGATTTGTGGCTGCTGGTTCTCTTGGCTTCTAGGTCAGTGGTTTTGTATGTGTACACATGTGTGTGCAAACATGGATGTGTATGTTTATTAATTATGTTACCTCTCACTGGCTCTGGGTCTTTTAGATTTATGCTATATTCAATAAGTTCCTTCTTGACACTTCTTCCATAAATGAACTTCAATATTGAAACATTAGTCATTCCCAGAATTTTTCTAGTTTAAAACTAATAAATAGTAAAACATTTTTAGAATCTTGAAGGTCATAGGTTACAGTGAATTTAAAAAGATTGTGTTAGTACTGAGTTATGCAAACATGTTCAGAAATGATAAACTACATTCAGCTGCCAAAATTGCACAGTGATATCCTATTTAATTCAGCTAGAATTTAAGTTAAAGACAGATTTAATGGATGGCTAACGTTTTAGTGGCTATGTATCTTGGTAAGTGTTGCAAAAAATACCAGTTGTAACTACTTAAGTGAACTGCAGATCCACAAGAGAAATTCTCTGAGGATATTTTGAAATATCCTTGATCTGTTTCAGTAGATTCATGTATCTAAACATTCATGTATGTTTAGATAGATGTCAGAAAAGATGTCATACTGTTCTGTTTATTAGTGTTATTTAACATTATGTCATCTAAAAGTATTCATGATGTAGTCGTCATTATATTTGGAATGCAGTATGATTACTGCTGAATGATTAATGTTCGTATATGTACTTACAGTTTTCTCTGAGGTAAAAACTCTGTAGGCTATCCTGATTTGTTGGTTTAAATATGACGTAATGTGAGTAACTTGATTATATGATTTAAAACATAATAATCTGGAAGAAACTTGGAAAATATTTCACTTACTAATTTGGTATATAAATTGGACTTTTAAAAGTTCTATAAGCCAAGAGCAGAGATGTGTACCTATAGTCCCAACTACTCAGCAGGCTGAGGCAGGAAGACTTCTTGAGGCCAGCCTGGGCAACAAAGTGAGACCCCTTGTTTTTAAAAAAAAAAAAAAATTGTGAAATTTAATTCTCAGTTTTTTTTGAAATTGTTAGATATTGCTTACAAATAGTACTGAGTAGCAATAAGTTAGAGCATATATATTAATTTAAAAGTAGTATAAAGATATTTTGACAGTTAATAACATCAAATATCAAAACTGTGGCTCCACAGTTAGCACCTGGTCTTATTCTGACTTTTGATATTGAGCTTTTCCATTGTCTCTTTCCACAAATATCAGTTTGGTTCCTTTATGTTCTAGCTGATGAATTCCATGTGTATAGTCGCCATTTATGTTACTGAAAAAATATATTTGCAATGAAAAGGTTATTGGCCTACCAAAATTCTATCATACTTTGTCCAGTTTCTGTCACCAAGGCCGTATATTCCATCTATTGAGCCTTCTACTTTGTTTCCAATTTTTGCATTCTAATCACCAGTGTTATCAGTACATCCTGATTGCATGTTTGATCTATTTCAGATTGCTGGAGCTAGTAAAACTATTCTGTCTTCATTTGTAGCCTTAGTGATGGTGTGTAAATTTGAATAAATCATTTAACTGACCTTCCTATATCCATATGGCTACTCTATCACCAATAGCATTGTACTTCTGGACAGATCTTGAGATGTCTTTTTTGGTGATGAATGCATTCCCATTTCTCTTTAATTTGTCATTCTCAGCATAGTAGACCATATGATTATCGGACCCAAAATGGCCCATACTGGTCTATTTGAGCTCACTGATGCCTAGAATGTTGATGTTTATGTGCTTGATTTCCCTTTTAATGATTTCTAATTTTCCTGGGTTCATATTATGGATATTCCATTTTCCAATTATTAATGGATGTTCACAATTGTTACTCTTTATTTTGAATTCTGCCACATCAACAGTTCCCTGGGGCCTAACTCCATTTCCATCATTAATTTTGACTCCGAGGAGGCAACTCTTCCCCATTCATGTTTTGACTGCCTTCCAACCTGGGAGGCTCACTTCCCGGCACTATATCTGGCATGTTTCTCTGCTGTTCATAGAGTTTCAATATGTCTAATTGTTTGGGGAGTAGTCTGCCAGGTCTTACTTCCTAGTTTGTCTTATTCTGGAAGCTCGGCTGAAACCTGTCCACCATGGGTGACCCTGCTGGGATCTGTAGTACTGGTAGCATAACTCTCAGCATCATAGCTACATGGAAGCCACACAATACAGCAAACTGACAGAGGTTTGTGGGTCTTTAAGGATACACTAACTTCAGTGGTGGAAGTGACTGGTGATGTTGTTAGGTGACATTCAGTTGGGTCCATCTGTTTAAAGCCAGATGATAACCTTGTACAACATAAAGTCAAGTAGTGTGTATGTGACAAACAGTATTTTTTAAAGTGAACATCATAAACTCTTTCCGGTTGTAAGCTGCTTACATTTTATATTGCATGTTGTTCCTTACTCATAATAGTCAATGCTCAGTGAGTCAGTGATTGTTCAGAATCATGCATTTCATTAAAATAAAAATGATGAAATAATAGTTAATGTTTATTATTTAGTATACATTAGATAATGTATGTATATTTAATATTCACAATCCTATGAGGTTTAGGGATTTCTCACTTTACAAATGAAGGAACTGGCTAGCTGCTGTTGCTTTCACCTGTGATCCCCAGGACTTTGGAGGCTGAAGCCTGTGGATTGATAGCTTGAGGCCAGAGTCAGCCTGTGCAATTTAGTGGGCCTTTGCTCAAGTAAAAAAATGAAAAAGGAAAGATAAAAGAATCCGAGTGTACGGCTCAGTTGCCAATATGAGTGAGGTCCCGGGTTCAGCCCCCAGTACTGAAACAAACAGGGCTCCGAATGTAGCTCAGTGATAGAACTCTTGCCTTGCATGCACAAGGCCCTGGGTTTGATCCCCTGCACTACCAAAAAAAAAAAAAAAAAAAAAAAAAAAAACCCAAAGAAATAAAAATAAAGAAACTGAGGCACAGAGAGTTTAAGTAATTTGCCAACAGTTACTTAAATTTGACTAATACCATTACCTGTGTTCTTCAGTACTGTTATAGTGCCTTAAAATTTCTATGGATTCCTTTTCTTAAATTACGAAACAATGTATTTTTTTGATAGCAACTTGATCAAGGTGTATATTACCTCTTGTACATTTTTGTACATTTTTTTCCTCTAGTTCCTTCTTCCCTCCCTCCCTCCCTTCCTTCTTTTCTTTTCTTTTCTTTTCTTTTCCCTTTTCTTCTCTCCTCCCTCCTTCCCTCCCTCCCTCCCTTCCTTTCTTTCTGTACTTAGGAGTTGAACCCAGGACTTAGTGCACATTAGGCACATGTTTTACCACTGAGCTGCGCCCCTGGAGGCCCTCCCCCCTTTTTTTGAGACAGGTTCTTGCTAAATTGCACAGTTTTCCTCTGCTCTTGAATGCAGAAACTCCCCCTGCCTGGGCCTCTCAAGGTGCTGGGATTATAGGTGTGTGCCATGGCATTGCACATACATTTTTTCTTTTTTTCTTGTCTTTTTCTTTTTTTCTTTTTTTATGGTACTTGGTGCTTGAATCCAGGGTCTTGCATATGTTAGGCAGATGCTCTACCATTGAGCCACACTCCTAGACCCTTTTTTATTTTTTAATTTTGAGAAAGGGACTTGCTAAGTTGGGCAGGCTCCCTCTGGCCTTCAATTCCTACTCCTCCTTGTTCAACCTCCCAAGCCACTGTGATTATAGGCATGCTCCATGGCACCTAGCTGGGCCATTCATTCCTTGATATATATAAAAACACATATAAGTTAGAGATTAACGTATTCCCCTAATATTATTTGACTTTAGATTTGATGTTGTAAAAAGTATATGTGGTGTTTTTAGCTGGAAATTTGCAATTGAAGTTAAGTTGGCAGGTACACTAGAATTTGTATCTACTGTGTTGTCGGGAAGTTCTGGATTTGAATGTTGGCCTGGCAGCTTAATTTGGCCTTGGGCAAACTCTTTAACATTCCTGAACCTAAATTTCCTCATCTGTCATGTAATATCAATATTTCCTTGGTTCTATTACTGGTTTTGTTACTATCTTTGAGATCAAAGAGAATTGATTACGCTATATGCTAGCTTAAGCATTTATTATCATTCCATGTGTTAGCTATTGATCTAAAAATGGGAAGAATCCCATGACTTAAGAACAGATCATCTAGCCTGGTGTGGTGGCACACACTTGTAATCCCAGTGACTCGGGAGGCAGAAGCAGGAGGATTGAAAGTTTGAGACCAAAGGCAGTCTGTGTAATTTAACGAAACCCTGTCTCAAAAAGAAAAAAAAAGGGGGGGAGGTAGGGGAAACTGGAGGTGCAGCTCAGTGGTCTAGCACTTGCAGAGCATGCAAGCACGAGGCCCTGGGTTCAACCCCCAGTACTGGAAAAAAAAAAAAAAAAGACTAGATCATCTGAACTGATTTATTTGGATGTTGGTGGTTGATAATTCAGAGTGTTTATTGGTGGTTTATTTTATATAATATAGTAATGTATTTGGGGGCTGGGATGTAGCTCAGTTGGTAGAGTGCCGCTCTGTAGTCTCTGAGGTCCCAAGTTTGATTCCCAGCACCACAAAAACGGGAGAAGGATGGGGCAACCCACTCCTGAGGCAATCCCCAAACAGTCAGCCATTGAAAACCCTATAAGGGTCACTATGAGTCGGAGACGACTCAATGGCACCTAACAACAACAGTAATGTATTTGAAGTTGATTGGCCATAATTACTTAATGTAGACTACTCAAAAAATGTACCAAAACTTAAAATAATTCTTTGACAAATAATAGGAATAGGAAAGTTTTACATATAGATTGTTTTTATGTATCATCTTTTCATGATTCATCTTGTCGTCACTCAGGTCTTCAGAGAGAACTAGTAATTTTTTCTTGAGTGAGTGGGGGATAATTTTTAGCTGTTCCCTGGAGATTTTTTAAAAGATACATTTTTAAGTATAATCTAAAATGCTCTTATTACTGTTTTACTTGAGGAAAACACACTTTTCTTCTGTTATTCTTTTTTTTTTTTTGCAGCTAGATACATTGTCCAATATGCCTTTGACCTTTAAGGAACCTTCTAGTGCACCACAATCTTAATATAGAGGTCTTCTAGCTGAGGGAATAGTAAAGAGGTGGCAAGATATTTATAGGGGGTTTATGTAGTATTTTATCTTTCCCCTTTGATTCATAACACACTCTGTCTTCTGAAAATCCAGCCAAAATATTTCCAGGGTGACTAGCTAGATGCTTGGTGAGTTACAAGGAAGAGTAATATAGACATGTATATGGAGAAACACAAGGTCTGAAGGGAAGCTAAAATACATACTACAGTATTAGGCAGAATGTGGTAATTTCCATTATAACATAAGTATTTGTAACATTCACAGGAAAGAGAGATGGTGTCTAGATGGAGGCACAGAAGAGATTATGGTAGAAGGAGCAATTTGAAATGCACCTGAGGGATATGTAGAATTTTTCCAGATGGTGCTGGAGTGGAAAGAAAGAGTTACTTAGGCAAATACTTCAGGCAGAGAGAAGCTCAGGGGCTGAGAGTTGGAGTCATAAATATATGGCATGTATTTAGGAATGGCAAAGGCTCACTTGGAAGTGAAGTGAGAAGGTGAAGCATAGGGGCAGTGAGAGAACCTTGAAATATGAGCGCATTTGTACTTGACTAGTATGTTGTGGAAAACTCTGACTTCTTATGTTTAGTTTTTAAATATTTGTATTTTAAAAACTTTATTTTGAAATAATTATATGTACAAAGGAAGTTGAAAAAGAATTATATAGAAGAGTCTTGTGTATGCTTCATCCAGTTTCCCCAAATGGAAACATTTTGCATAACTATGATGTTGTTGTTAAATGCTGTTGAGTTTGATCCAACTCATAATGACCCTAAGTACAGCAGAAGCACTGCCTACCACTGTGTCGTGCACATGATCATTGTATATTTAAGCCTGTTGTTGCAGCCACTATGTTTCTTCTTATTTTGAGTCATACCACATCAGTAAATGGAAGTTCCGTTATTATAGTTGACCCTACTTTGAGGAGGTGACCCTTCCACACTCATTTCTTGAATGCCTTCCAGCCTGGATGGCTCATTTTCTGGCATTATATTTGACTGTGCTTCTCTGCTATTCGTAGGGTTTTCAATGGATAATAGTTTTGGGATTGAGCTGCTGGGGCGTTCTCCCTAGCGTATTTTAGTCTGGAAGCTCAGCTGAAACCAGCCTACCGTGGGTTGCCCTGCTGGCATCTGAAATACCGGTGCATAACTTTAAGCATCAGAGCAAATTCAAACCTCCCCAGCATTACAAGCTCACAGACACATGGGGGTGTGTAAGTATAGTATAATATTAAAATTATGAAAGTGACATTAGTACTGTCCACAGAACTGTTCAGATTTCATCAGTTTTACTTGCATTAGTGAGAGTTGTAAAGTCTTGTCACATTTACATATTTCTGTGACCATCACCACAAGGCTTCTCTTTGTCACGTCCTCCTTCCCTTCCCCACAAGCCCTGTCAGCCACTAAATCTGTTCTCTATTTCTATGATTTTGTTACTTCAAGAATGATATTTAAATGGAATTATATAGTATGTGATCTAAAAAGCCTTTTATTTTGAAATAATCATAGATTCTTAGGAAGTTGCACATACAATCTAGAGAGGTCCCTCCCATAAGTTCTTCACTCAGTTTGGCTCATCTGACATGATTGTAATATCAAAACCAGGAAGCTGATGTTGGTATAATGTATGAATATATAGTTCTATGCTATCTTATCCTTTATAGATTTGTATGACCACAACTGCAATGAAGACACAGAACTATTCAGTCTCTACAAAGATTTCCTTCATTCTTCTCTTTATAGTCCCACTCTTCCTGCCCCCAACTCCATCTCTAATTGTTGGCAACAACTAATCTGTTTTCGGTATAGTTTTTTCATTCCAAGAATGTTATATAGACTGCTGTAGTGTGTGACCTTGTAAAGTTGCTCTTTTGTTGTTGCTGTTGTTCAGCATAATGCCCTCGAGATTCATCCAAATTATTGTATATTTCATAGTTTTTAACATTATATCACTGAATAGTATCAGTTTGTTTATTCACCCATTGAAAGACATTTGAGTTGTCTTCAGTTTTTGGTTAGTATGAATAAAGCTGCTATCACCTTTTGTGTATAGGTTTTTGCATGAATTTTTTTTTTTTTAATTTGTGGTAAATGCCCAAGAGTGCAATTAGTGGATCATATGGTGATTGCATATCCTATTATATTCCTGTAAGTAATGTACGTGTGATCCAGGGTTTTTTTTTTTTTTTTGTTGTTGTTGTTTTTGCATTCTCATCAACATTTGATGCTTCACTGTTTTTTATTTTTGTTATTCTGATAGGTACATAGTGATGGGCTGCAGTTTAGCTTAGTTCGTAGAGTACTTGCCTGTGCACTCTGAGACCCTAAGTTTGATCCCTAGCACTTCAAAAATGAGAGAAGGACCTGACAGCTCACTCCTGAAACAATCCTGAAACAATCAGCCATCAAAACCCATTGAATAGCAGAGAAGCACTGACATAGTAGGGGGCATGGCACAATGTTTGGGACTGTTTTCTTCTATTGTACATAGGGTCACTATGAGTTGGACCCATCTCAATGGCAATTAATAACAGCAACAACATAATGACGTAGTGATATGTCATTATGGTTTCAATTTACTTTTCCCTAGTGGTCAATGATGTTGAACATTTTTTTCTTTTTTTCTTTTGATTGTTATTTAACTAGCATACTGTATGAGTTTCATTATGAGATTATCATACAGTTGTATCATGTACTTGTCATTTGTTCTCTCCTTCTGTATTCCTCTCCATGTTATTCTTACAGGTCCTCTCACTAATTCTCTTCTCACTGTAGATACCTCCCCTTGTATTTTCCAATCTTGAGTATATATATATTTATATATTTCGCTCCTAGATAAATCTAGCTTCTGTATATGAGTGAGAAAATGTGATATTTGTCTGATTAAGACTTATTTCTCTTGAAGTGATGGTCTCCAGATCCATGCATTTTCCTGTAGATAACATAATTTCTTTCTTCTTTATGGCTGAATAATATTCCCCCCCGCCGTGCGTGTGTGTGTGTGTGTGTGTGTGTGTGTATGTGTGTGTGTGTGTGTGTGTGTGTGTGTATCTCACATTTTAAAAATGCATTCATCTGTTGATGGACATCTGCGGTGATTCCATATCTTTGTAATTGTGAAGAGTGCTGCAGTGAACACAGAGGTGCAAGTGTGTCTATGGTATGATGATTTGGATTCTTTTGGGGATATGGTCAAGACTGATATAGCCAAGGTCATATGGTAGATCTATCTTTAGTTTTCTCATGGGTCTCCATAATGATTTCCATAATGCCCGTACTAGTGTACAGTCCCATCAGCAGTGTATAAGGGTTCATTTTCTCCCAAATCCTCACCAGCATTTGTTGTTTGTTTTGTTGATGTAAGCTGTTCTGACAGGGGTGAGGTGGAATCTGATTTGCATTTCCCTGACGCCTAAGGATACTGAACATTTTCCATGTGTTTATTGGCTATTTATATTTCTTCTTTTGATCACTGTTTAGTTTAATTGCCCACTTACTGATTGGATTATTAGATTTTTTGATTTTTAATTTTTTTAGCTCTTTATCCTGGATATCATTTCCCTGTTGTATGTATATTTGGCAAAGATTTTCTCCCATTCTGTGGGCTCTCTCTCTGTTGATTACTTCCTTTAATGTGCAGAAACTTTTAAATTTCATGTTCCATTTGTCAATTCTTGCTACTGTTTCCTGGGCTATTGGAGCTGTTTTAAGAAAGTACTTGTCTATGTATATGTATTGAAGAATTTTTCCCTACATTTTCTTTCAGTAGTTTCAAAGTTTCTTATTTTGTGTTAAGATCTTTGCTCCATTCTGAATAGATTTTTTTCACTGTGAGAGATAGCGATCTACTTTCATTCTTGTACATGTGGATATCTAGTTCTAGTATCATTTGTTGAAGAGGCTGTCCTTTTTCTAATGCATGTTTTTGGCTCCATTATCAAAAACCAGGTGGCTGTAGCTGCATCAGTTTATTTATTTTCTATTCCATTGATCTTGATGTCTTTTTTTTTTTTTTTTTTTTTTTTTTT
>VMDO01000620.1:191649-215941 GCA_007922755.1 Pedetes capensis | reverse complement strand
TTTTTTTCTATTTCTGTGAAATATGTTATTGGATCTTTGATGGCAATTGTATTAAATCTGTAGATGGCTTTTAGTAGTATACCCATTTTCATATATTAATTCTATTGATCCATAAGGGAGGTCTTTCCATCTTCTACTGTCTTCTTCAATTTTTTCTTTAATGTTTTGAAGTTTTCATTGCATAGATCTTTTAGATCCTTGGTTGGATTTATTCCTAGAATTTTTCTGAGGCTATTCTGAATGAGATTGTTGTTTTGATTTTTCTCATTCTGTTTATTGTTGGTATGTAGAAAGGCTACTGATTTTTGTATATTGATTTTGTATCATACTAATTTGCTGAAATAATTGATCAGACC
Source organism: Pedetes capensis (assembly GCA_007922755.1). Lineage (NCBI taxonomy): Eukaryota > Metazoa > Chordata > Mammalia > Rodentia > Pedetidae > Pedetes > Pedetes capensis. The sequence continues at coordinate 215,585 of VMDO01000620.1, read as the reverse complement.
TAAGGGTTTTCTGGTGGAGTCTTTAGGATCTTTTAAGTATAGGATCATGTCATTTGTAAATAGGAATAATTTGACTTCTTCATTCCCTGTTTATGTCCTTTTTCTTTTCTTTTTTTTTTGCTTGCCTTATTTCTCTTTCTAGAACTTCAGTCACTATGTTGAATGAGAAGTGGAGAGAGTGGGCATCCTTGTCTCATTCCTGATTTTAGAGGAAATGCTTTCAGTTTTCCCGCATTTTGTGTAATGTTGGCTATCGTTTTCTTGTACATAACCTTCATAATGTTGAGGAATGTTCCTTGTATTCTCAATTTCCTCAAGGCTTTTATCATGAAGGATGTTGAATGTTGTCCAAGTCCTTTCCTCTTCTATTGAGATGATGATATGATTGCTGTCTCTGAGTTTGTTTATGTGCTGAATTAAATTTATTAATTTGCATATGTTGAATGAGTCTTGCCATCTCTGGAATGAAACCTACTTGGTCATGGTGTATGATCATTTTTTTAATGTTGCTGTATTTCATTTGTAAGCATTTTGAGGATTTTTTGTGTCTATTTTCATCAGGGAAATTGGTCTATAATTTTCTTTGTTGTGTTCTTATCTGGTTTCAGAATCAGGATGGCTTTATAGAATAAGTTTGGGAGTATTCCTTCCTTTTCTATTTTATAGAATAGTTTGAGGAGGATAGTTGTTAACTCTTTTAAAGACTTGGTAGAATTCGGCTGTGAGCCCATGAGGACCTAGGCTGCCTTTTGTTGTTGTTGTTGTTGGGAGAGTCTTTATTATTGTCTCAATTACCTTACTTACTATAGGCCTGTTGAAATTATTTATATCCTCTAGATTTAATTTAGGTAGGTCATATTATCCATTTCCTCTGTATTTTCCTTCTTTTTAGAGTATAAGTTCTCAAAGTAATCTCTGGTGATTCTCTGTATTTCATTGGTATCTATTGTAATGACCTCTTTTTCATATCTAAGTTGGATCTTTTTTCTTTCTGTTAGTTTGGCTAAGGGTTTGTCCATCTTGTTTATCTTTTCAAAGAAACAACTTTTTGTTTCATTGATTTTTTTTGTATTCTTTTTGTTTCCATTTCATTGCTTTCTGCCCTGCCTGATCTTAATTATTTCTTTCCATTTACTACTTTTGAGTCTGACATGTTGTTGTTTCTTGTTGCCTTAAAGTACATCATTAAGTTATTTATTGGGCTTTCTCTGATTTTTTTTAATACAAGCACTCATAGCTTAAATTTCTCTTATAGAACTGCCTTTGTAGGCAGGATCCAACAGTCCACTCCTGAAACGGTTAGCCATCGAAAACCCTGTTAGTAGCAGAGAAGCATTGTCAAATACAGTGCCGGAAAATGAACACCCAGGCTGATAGGCATTCAAGGTACAACTGGGAAGAGTTGTCTCCTCAAAGTAGAGTCAACCTTAATGACAGGAATGGAGTAAAGCCCCTGGGACCTCCTTTTGGTGATGTGATATGACTCAAAATGAGCAGAAACATAGTGGCTGCAATATTGAGCTCAAACATAAAAAGATCGTGTGGATGACACAGTGTTTTGTAGTGTTTTGTTCTGTTGTACGTAGGGTTGCTATAAGTTGGATCCAACTCGATGGCCCTCAGCAGCAACAACAACAGTTTCTGGTGGTTGTGTTTTCAATTTCATTTGATTCTAGGAAAATCAAAGAAATCTTACACACAGATTGTCGGGGTTTTAGCTCTAGACCGGCTAAAGTTAGGGCCAAACCCTCAACATAATAACGTGGCCGATGTTGGGAAAGAAGGACCTCGGGAGACTTTCAGATGGTTGGAGGAGGACAGGGAAGGTTTATTGGGGTGCTCCCCTGAAGGGGGGCAAGGAGCAAGCAGCCCCTATAGAGCAAGGCTCTATCCCTTTAAGTGCTGCAGGCTAAGTGCTGGTACAGCTCAGCCTTAAAGGCACAGCCACAGCCGCTGGTGTTCCCTTGAGGTCCGATGGTCTTGACTCTCGTGGCTCGCCTTCTTTACCCCCCTCCTTCCCAAGGATGGGAGGAGTTGGGAGGCTCTTCGTGGCTTGCTAGATGCCTTCAGCTCTTCGGGGCCCCTGGGCTTGATCTCGCTGGCTTGCTAGATGGTCTCGCTGGAGTAGGGAGCGCTGGTCCAGGTGATGAGGTTCAGGAGATGGTCAGAGAGGTGAGGATCAAAGGATCAATAGGGTGAAGATAGGGTCCAGGAGCCCTGCTTTTATAGGGTCCTGGAGGGGTCACATGGTGGGGTTCAGCCAATCAGGGCACACAGCTGGCCGGTACAGTGGGCAAACAGACATAACTGCCAAGTGGAGACAGTTATTACCTGCAAGGTGGTGAGGGGAGCCAATCAAAACTAAGGTGGTTAGGGCTGGTCAAACTGGCCGGGGGCCATCTTTGCTCACTCGATGGGAGGGGCTGTTTTGGGTGAGTGAGATGAGCCCTGGGGTCAACTAGGGGTCAGCCCCTCAGGCTGTTATGAGGGACCCTAGCTGAGAAGTATAATTTTAAAAATCCCCAACAACAGATTTTAAAATTTCCTCTCTGATTTCTTCAACAACCCGCTGATTATTCAAAAGTATTATTTAGTCTCCATATATTTTTAACTTTTTAAAAGTTTCTCTTGCTATTGATTTCTAGTTTTATTCCACTGACATCTGATAGAATACAAAAATAATTTCATTTTTCTTATATTTGTTAAGACTTGTTGTATAATCTAAAATATGGTCTATTTTAGGAAGAGTTCCATGTGGTGCTGAAAAGAATGTGTATTCTGCATCTGTTGGATGAACTATTCTGTAGATGTCTGTTAAGTCCATTTGTGTATGATGTTGTTTAATTCTAAGCTTTCTGTTTTGATTTTGTTTGGATGATGACCTGTCTATGAGAGCAGGGTATTAAAGCCACCCGTTACTATTGTATCAAGACCTCTTTCTTTGTGGACAGTAGTATTTTGCTTTATGAAATTAAGTGTGCCTTTGTTCGGTGAATCAGTGCTTATAATCTTTACATATTCTTGTTCCCTTTATTAACATTGGGTGACCTTCTTTGTCTCTTGTGATTAATTTTGGTTTGAAATCTGCTTTGTCTGATACCAGTATAGTGACCCTTGCTTATTTTTTTTTTTTTTTAATTTTTTGGCTTCTTCATGGTTGGTAAACTGTCTTCTATATTTTCATTTCCAGTCAGTGTGTATTTTTTCTGGTGGGATGTGTCTCTTGAAGGCAACATATAGTTGGGTCTGGTTTTTTAATCCAGTCAGCTAGTCTGAGTCTTTCATATGGAGTATTAAAACCATTCATATTTTGTGTTATTACTGAGAGGAATTTGATGTTTTGTGTGATTTTCTTGGTCATTTTCATAGTTAGTTTGATTGTTGATTGTTCTTTTCTTTCCTCCCTGATTGTATTAGGCATTTGCCAGTTTACCACCTTGCACTGACTTCTATTGTAGCTCTCATTTGTTGTATTCCTCTCTTAGGATTTATTCTTTCCTGTTTTTTCATGTTTGTGCCTGAATTTCTTCTTCTGTGTGTAGGATTCCTTTAAGTATCTTCTGCAAGGCTGGCTTAGTAGTCATGAATTGATTAAGTTTTTGATTATCTTAGAATGTCTTTATTTCTCCATCAATTTAAAATGATAGCTTTGTTGGATATAGTAATCTTGGTTGGAAGTTATTAACTTTCAGGGCTTGAAATGTCATTCCATGCTTTATTGGCTTTTGGATTTGTTGCTAAGAGGTCTTGTTATTCTGATAGGTTTTGCCCTTGTAAGTGAATTGTCATTTTTCTCTTGCAGCTTTCATGTGTTTCTTTGCTTTCTAGATTTAACATTTTATCTCTAATGTGATGTAAAGAGGATCTTTTCTGGTCATGTCTGTTTTGGGTTCTAAATACCACTTGTGTTTGGGTTTCCATTTATTCCCTTAATTTTGGGAAGTTTTCTGCTATCATTTCATTGATTTTCTTTGCCTTTGGTTTTAATCTCAGCTCCTGCTATCCCATGTATTCTTAGGTTTGGTCTCTTTATCATGCCCCACAGTTCTTGAAAGTTGTGGTCATATTTGTTTATTTTCTTTTTTGTACTGATGTCTGAGTGTACTATGTCTTCCATCCTTGAAATTCTTTCTTCTGTTTGATCTACTCTGCTAGTGTTACTTTCCACTGTGTTTTTAAATAGATTTTGTTTTTCTTTTCCTGCATTTCCATTGGTTTATTTTTTCATAATTTCAGTTTCTTCACTGAATTTCCCATCTAGAACATGGATTGACTTTCTCAATTCATGAGTTTGTTTATTTGTATCTTTTAATCATTTTTAGGGTTAGACTTTAAAATTATTTGACATTTCAGCTGTTCCAGTGTCTTTGGCTTTGTTGGGGAGTTATGATCTTTTGGAGGAGCTGTGGTATCTTGCTTTTTCATGTTTCTTTGATATCTTGTGATTTGTTCATCTGTTGGGGTGGAAGTTTCTTCAGGATTTATTTAGTAATCTTCTTTATTAGCAGCCCTCTCTTGAGGGCTCAGTCTCTAATGCTACCTGGAAGATTGGAAAGCAAACATCTGTTACAGTAGCATCCTCTGGTCAAATCACATACATAATTACTGTACAGTTACAATTGTTTTATTCTAGTTAGTATATTGCCAGTGAATTTAGGAAGGAGGATAGCCTGAATAATGAGTGGTAGTTATGAGATGAGAAGTGTTTTAAAGATGGAGGTAAAACTTGTAGATAAGTAAAATGACAGAATATGATGGAGAAAAGGGCAGCAGAAATAAGCATCTGGATTATGTGAGAAGGGGATAAGATGGTAAAGAGTAGAGTGATCGTTAGGAAGAGAGGGAGGGAAGAGCAAGGTGTTTTTAATCTTGTATTGCTCAATAAAGGAAAAAGTTTGTGAGTAAAATTAGGTTAGGACTGGAGTAATGACTGAGGATATCAAACCTTGTTTGAGAAAAAATAAAGTACCAAGAACAAGTATTTGAGCAGCATTCCTGTGGGTCCTTCCATTCAGTGGTCTTTCTTGGCCTCCAGCTAGCTGCATTACCAGGGCCCAGAGTTTTGTTCAGCAGCTCCGTTGTAGAACAGACTCCTTCTTTCTATACCAGAGGGGCAGCAATGACTGGCCAAGTGCAGTATCTTTAGCCATCGCGCATAGAGTTCAGTTTGTGACTTGGTTGGGAAGTTCGTGTGTCTAAGGATACCTTCCTGTGGCTTATTTGTCTGATGGGTGCATATCATGCCAAGCTGTTCATGTGGTTGTTGGTATTTTGGGTGTGGTTTGGGAGCGTGCCTTGGCACCATGCTTCCCACACCACCTCTGCTTCAGTCGGCAACTAAGACCAATTCTGGTTTCCCAGTCCCCCAGGTGCCTCGCATGTCTGTTTCACGGCTGGGTGCTGTGATGATGTATTCCTAGGGCCCTTGTTCAGTGAGTTGTCCTTGTTTACTGGCAGACTTAGCAAGGGGAGGGGCATCTGGCTTACCTTTCTGGTGGGGCTTCCCCTCCTGCTCTGGGCACCACATGACTGAAGCTGCTCCTACTTGCTCCTTCTCATTGCTTGGGTCTTCTTCTGCGTATTGAGGCTGTCCTTCTACCTCTTTTGTGATATGTGCTTTTCCTGACTTTCTCTGTTTGCGACAAAGTCTGTTCTTGCCTGTCCTCCTATCCTGCTTCCTTTGCTTCACCACATGACACAGAGGTTTCTTCTATCATTTTAACTGGAAGTCTGAACATTTTTTTCCCTTCAAAGGCTTTTTGAGTTATATTTCAGAAAGACTTTCTTTCTTTCTTTCTTTCTTTCTTTCTTTCTTTCTTTCTTTCTTTTTCTGGCTTGGAGAGAAGGGGAGAGAAATAGGGAAGAGGGAGGTTAATTTGGAAGCTATTCAGCTAGCATGAGTGGAAACCTCAGAATGCTTCTTGGGTGGCTAAGGTAAGAAGAGAAAGAATGGTAGATGTCCATGTGGATGTGGATGGGAAGGATAATGGAGAGGAAGAAAATACGGGTACTACTGAGAAAAATTGTTGTTAGGTGCCATCGAGTCATATTCAAAATGGGCTAGGGTTTAGCTCAATTGGTAGGGTGCCACTCTGTGGCCTCTGAGGCCCTGGGTTCAATCCCTAGCACTGCAAAAACGGGAGAAGGATGTGGCAATCCACTCCCAAAATAATCCTGAAATAATCAGCCATCAAAAACCCTTTGAGGGTCACCATGAGTCGGACATGATTCGATGGCACCTAACAAAAACTGAGAAGAATAAATAATTCAGGTTTTTAAAATTAATTTAGGGGAAAAGGATGGTTTTGATTTGTAGTATAGTGATTTTGAGTGCAGATATATTATTTGGATCAAGATGTTCAGAAGGAAGTTATGAATCTGAGATTGCAACTTAGAAAAGTTAGGGCTGAAATTATCTGAAAATCAGATAGAGAGATGGTAATTCACATTTTGATTAGGGATGGGTAAGACTAAGCCAAAGAAGTACATACATCAGAAATTTACAAGAAAATGTAGGAGGGACCAGTTGAATAGATGTTGTTAGACAGCAAAGTCACATCCTGTAGAAGATTGAGGGAGAAAAGGCAGAAGAAATATGAAGACAGTTTCAGCCCAAAGGCCAAATCTCAAGAGATTGAGGTGTTAGTACGAACAGTTGGGGGAAGTTTTGTTTTGTTTTGTTTTGTTTTGTTTGAGACCGATTCTTGCTGTGTAGCCCAGATTGGTCTAGAACTCATAAATCCTCCTGACTCAGCCTTCTGAGTGCTGGATTAGAGGAATGTACGACTATGCCCAGCTTATTTTCGTTTTCTTTCTTTTGTTTCTTCTTCTTTTTCCTTTTTAGCACAAGGAAATGAGCATGCTTATATAAAGAGAAAAAAGGGACCAATAGGACCACAAATGATTTAAGATGCACGTGAAAGCAAATTATTTCAAAGCTGATGAGCAAAAGGGCTTGATAGAAGAAAGATATAGGGCCATGTTAGGGATAATACTGAGAGAGAAGGAAGGCTGAGGAGCAGAATCCCATGGCCCCTTGATCTTCTTATAGAAGTAGATTGTTTCTTCTAAGACATTTTGGATGATCCTAGATTACTTTTAAAACTATGGCTTTGATTATAGCCTCAGGATTTGAGCACACTCCAGCCTTTCATTAAAATGTTTGAACAACAGCAGCAAAAAAGAAATGCCAGCAGCATAAATGCTATGTCTTATAATCCTACCAGTGATCATATTTTAAAAGGGACATACACGTCTGCCTTACAAGAAAGAAATTATATTTTAAAAATACTATGGAGAAAGTGAAAACACAAGAATTACATAAGATACATAGATTTTGATCTGGGTAGGATTTTTTTGTTTTTAAACTATCAGTGTCAGTTTACCCAGACTCAAGGGTTTTTCAGTTATGCAGAGTAGATAAAAGGATCACTGGACAAGGCGTGGTTAATACTGGCTATTAATTCTGTGTAGATTATGAAGGTTGGTGGGTTTAGGAAGCAAAAGAAGGAAAACACTCATGTAGCAGGGAAGGAATGGGAATAGTGAAGAAAGATGCCAGTTGTATTGCCTGTAGGGTTTTGGTTAGGAGAGGAGGGGTTGTTGTTATTGCTGATATTAGCAGTCATTAACACTTGGTATTTTATACAACAAAAGTACCTTTGTTGTAAAGTGAAGTACTGATTTTCCTTGAAATGTAAAGTTACATAACTTGTAATGAAATGTGAGCAATATTGGTCTAAATTAAACAAAGGCGGAAGACACTTGACGGTGATGTAAAGCTAGTAAAAAGAAATAAATGAAGTGACCTGGGTTTGGTTCTAAAATGATTAAGACATTAAATCATTCCAATGTCATTAAAGTAGTACTAGGCTTTATGTAATTGCTGATTCAATAATGTCATATGCTATTTTAAATACTTTGTCCTATGACTATTAGTAGTTAAAATTTATTACATTATTCTGCTTATTCACAAATATTTAAAAATTGTAGTTAGTGTATAGTGTACAGAGTAAGGGGTTTTATTATGACGTTTCCATGCATGTGTATGATGTACATTGGTCATATTCACACCCTGTGTTATTCTTTCTTACTCCTCTTCCCTCTCCCTTCCCCTTCCATATTCTTAGTAGTCCCACTTTTACTTTCATGTCCTTTTTACTCATGTAGCTTTAAAAGTTTTTAGTACTTTGAAAATTAAAATCATAGTTTTCACTTGGAAAATTGCACACAATCTTGTAATAACAGTTTCTAAAGCCTGATCCATGATAGTACTTACACAGATGTTCAAAAAGTAAATAATGGAGGTAGGGATTGTTATAGGGATTATGCTGTCATTAGCCATTGTAGTTGCTTTCTTTTTCTTCCCAGAGAGGAAAAAGGAGTAGACTTAAGTTTCGATTGAAAGTAGTTTACTTGGAACGAAAAGAAACTCACGTGGTTTCTTTTTGCACTCAAAATAAAATGTCCCCGCTCCAAACCATGATCCAAAGGCTTATTCTGGTTCCTGTCTAACTTTATTTTTTAAAACTACAATTTCTTCATGCTTTACTAGTCATTAGCATTTTATGCTTGTTTCAGGGCCTTTGTAGTTCTTCCTTTATTGTGGACCACTTCATTTCCAGATTTGTTTGTTTGTTTATTTCAATCTCTTGAACACTGGTACCTCAGGCCTATTGCGTTTGCCTTTTCATCTTGCAGTGTTTTCCCCCCATATGTTTTCACAGCTTGGGCTCTTCATTCTGATCTCTCTGCTCAGATATTACTTTCTTGGAGAAACTTTTCTTATGTAAAAATAGCCTTTTGTTCTCAACCTTGCTTCATCATTTTCCCTTGCCAGATTCTATACGTTCTAGCACTAAATTGTGCCTGGCATTAAACTCTGTATTTGTTTCCACCATTAGAAGGCAGAGACTGTCTTATTCACACATCTGTCCTTAGCATCTAGAACAGTGATGGTCAGGGAGTGGGTACTCAAATAAGCACTGAACAATGAATACATACTTGCCTAATTAAATTATAAAGACAAGTTATTGTGGAGCTCATATTTGGAGATGTTTGGAAGGTGGGTTATGTGAATCAGATGATTAGGATAGGAATAAAAATCAACCTTGAAGTCTGAGGTTCCATATTCTGGAAAATCATAGTTTCATGTCCTTGTGGTCACACTGGTTAGTCTAGAGCAGTGGTTCCTAACCTGTATTGCACTAGGGACCAGTTTTGTGGAAGGTAGTTTTCCACGGAGTGGAAGTGGGAGTGGGGGAGTTTTGGGATGATTCAAGCACATTACATTTATTAAATAAATATAGATGAAGCTTTGCTCGCTTGCACCCTGCTCACACCAGTTTAGACCTGCCGCCCGGGGATTGGGGATCCCTGGTGTAGGGTGTCTTGACCCAAACTGAGCTGACATTCAGAGTACCTGGCTTTATTCTGTGAAAGTCTGCCGTTGCCTTGTTTACCACCCTCCTTTCGTTTCTGTAAGCTGCTCCAGCCTGGAGTCCTTTTAATAATTGCTGTTTAGAGTATGACTTCAGTTCCTTGCTCCTGTATGAGTTCTGTTTGATACCAGTGGGCAGAGATGGTCATGTGAATTAGTTCAGTTTGATGTTTGTAGCTGTTAACATTAGACCTAAGCAGATATTAGTCTCTAGATAGGGCTGATGAACATAATACTGCATTTTCATATTCTTTTAGTTTTAGATCTCCAAGACAGAGTAGAAAGTTAGGAAAAAAGTTATATAGCTGTATTTTGGAAGCTTTTAAGCTTATAGGAAATATGCGCATTTGTGGTTGTTGTTGTTGTTAGATGCTATTGAGTCAGTGTCAGACTCCTATGGTGACCCTATGTACAAAAGGCAAAACATTATTGTCAGTGCTTCTCTGATATTCATAGGGTTTTTAGTGGCGGATTGATTTTTGGGAGTGGGTTGCTAGGTCCTTCTCCCAAGCCTACAGCTTCTGGTGTTCCCAGGTGGTCTCCCGTCCAAGTACTAACCAGGCCTGACCCTGCTTAGCTTCTGAGATCTGACGAGATCAGATGCCACAGTGCTTTAGCTGCAGGCATGAGCATTTGTAGGGTCCACATATTATTACAAAAGGCTAAGGAATCTATTCATTTATCCAGTCAGTATTTAATGAACGTTTGCCATGTGTAGGGCTTTTTCCGTATATATGAAGATGAATTAATTCATTTGACAAAGGCATTTATTGAGTGAAAACCCTGGCCTCTGCCCTAAAGGGGCTTATTGTCTAGGAGAGGGAGAGCAACAAGTAAACAGATTTGTACAGAGCAGTGTAGAAGTGTGTGTTGCAGGGATGCCAAGGAGGGATTCAGCTATAAGATTAAGACATGGGACAGATAGGAGAAGTTTCTTGGAAGGCTCTGAAGAGCTGGAAAAGTTGGATAGGTGTTTGGCAGAGAGGAGTGTGAGGTGGTGTGTAGGTGAACTGGAATTTCAAATGAGTAGAGTTGGGCCCTTGCTGGAGCAGTGGGAGAGCTGCATTTCATAATGACTGAAATATGTAGTCTTCAGGGAGAGAAAGTTATGTAAGGGATTGGATTGAAGAGGCAGGAAGAGACAGAACAGGGTAAGGAATTGAGACTGCATCTGGAAGGCAGTAAGGTATCACTTAAGCATTTGATTCCAGGGGATAGGAGAGCATATTTATACCTTAATAGGATCCTTTGCATGACAGAGTGGAGTATGATCTGCAGTCAGAGGGACCAGAAAGAGCAGATGATTTGCGGTGGCATATTGTTAGACACATACCTATCCTTAGAGGAAAAGAAACCTTATTTGACCATAGGATCAAGATGGGCTGGTTCAGCCTCCACAGGATTCTGGGCACAGTGTACACATTCCTGATATATCCTGTACATTTGACATTTCAACTCCCCCAATAGTTGTGTTGTCTTCATAATTCTGCCAGTCACATTTCATGTTAAGTGACAAACCTAAGCATCACAAATTAAATCTGGGAAAACAGCTAGATGACCAGCATTGATATAGTACTTATTGCAAAATAACTTGGCTTGGTGAGATGGATGTCTGGGGAAAATGGATGAAAATTGAATAGACACTGAGCAAATACTTCTCTGATTGGTTATTTACATAAGAGGTTTACGCTCTTTTTCCCTCTACATAAAGTATATTCTGAGCTCTTATACTGTGAAGCATGCGTGCAGCCGTACCAACATGGTATCTGGTCCTGTCATATCTCAGCAGCTAAGCAGGGTCAGGCCTGGTTAATCCTTGGATGGGAGACCATCTGGGAATACCAGGTGCTTTAGGCTTGGGAGAAAGACCTGGCAACCCACTCCCCAAAACAATCATCCGGTGAAAACCTTATGACTAGCAGAGAAGCACTGACAATAGTGCCAGGCATGGCATAGTGTTGGGAGCGTTTCATCTGTTGTACATAGGGTTGCTATGAGTTGGACCTGATTTGACGGTACCTAACAAGAAGGACAACTGTGAAGCATAAAGATTTTGTTCATAGGCAGAGGTAGGAGGATCGCAAGTTCGAGACCTGAGGCAGTCTGCGTAATTTAGTGAGACCCTGTCCCCCAAAAAAAAAAAAAAGAAAAAAAGGGCTGGGGGTGCAATTCAGTGGTCCAGCACTTGCAAAACATGCAAGTGTGAGGCCCTGGGTTCAAGCCCCAGTACCACAAAAAAAAAAAAAAAAAAAAAAAAATATATATATATATATATATATTTTTTGTTCATATTAAAAAATAATTTAGAAAAACTTGTGTGCTGAGTGACAATGCATGTAATGTTTATTTTTGGTGACTTTTATTCAGCCCTTAACTGCTTATGTTGTTGTTGTTTCATTGAGTCAGATCCGACTCATGGTGACCCTGTTAGGGTTTTCAATGGCTGATTGCTTCAGGATTGCTTCAAGATGGATTACCACATTCTTCTCTCGTTTTGTAGTGCTGGGGATTGAACCTGGGACCACAGAGTGTGCGGAATAGCGCTTTACCCACTGAGCTAAATCCCAGCCCACTTAACTTCTTATAGTTACTATTTTATCAGGAAAACAATAAGATCATTATTTAAGTTCTAACAGTTTTTCTACAAATGACTTCTAATGAACTTAATTTTAATTAGAACATGCATTCAATTTCTTTTTTGTTGTTGTTTTGTTTTTTGTTTTGTGGTACTGGGAGGTTGAACCCAGGGCCTTACTCATTCTTTGCAAGTGCTGTACCACCAAGCGGCACCCCAAAGCCCCTGTTTCAAATTTTTTTTTGTTTTGTTTTGAGACAGGGTCTCATTTAGTTATTCAGGCTGCCTCTGGTCTCATACTTGCCATCCTCCTCCTTCGCCTCGCAAGTTGCTGGGATTACAGGTGTGTACTATTGCACTCAGCTCTCAACTTAGTTTTGATTTGGTATCTTTGTTTACACTCTTCCATGAAATATTCTTGTAATTAAAGAGGGACAAAGAGATGGAAATATGTTAAAATGATACACAGCTAACCATGTGTGAGTGGGTATATTTCTTTCCTTTAAGAGCTGTCTACTTTTGGGATAATGCTGTGCTAAAAATGTAGCAGATACATGTCATGTTTGGAGCTGAGTTTATTTGACAATTAGATTTGGAGCCTAAAGTTATTTTTATGGTACTGTTAGTGCTATATTTCGATATAATGAGATGCAAACACATTTAGCTTGTAGAAGTAGCATTTTACTAGAAAGCATACATTGTTGTTAGGTGTCATCAGGTCGGGTTTGACTCATAGCGACCCTATGCACAATAGAACAAAACACTCCCTGATACTGTGCCATGTACAACATCTTTTTCATGTTTAAGCCCATTGTTGTAGCCCCTACGTCAATCTATCTGGTTGAATGGCTTCCTTTTTTGTTGACCTTTTTTTTGCACATAGTTTTCTAAGTACTCTACACTGGGCTGCCACCATAACCTATTTTTAATTTTTTTATTTTGAATCAGGGTCTTATTAAATTATATAGGCTACCTCTGTCCTCGAACTTGCGATCCTCCTGTTGCATCCTCCTGAGTTGCTAGTATTACAGGTGTGCACCACTATGCCTGGCTTAACTTGAAGTTTTTAAAGCAGTCTGGACCCATTGGAAATTGAAATAATTTGAGAATTCAATAAATTTCCTCTTAGGATAATTGTCTCATGGGTAAACATTTTATTTCTCTGTGAAACCTAGTCAACTGATTTGAAATAGCAGAAGTGGTATTATCATAGTGGTGGTAGTTTTAGTGTGGTTTGTACTAAGCAGCAGTTACTAGCTGTTAGCACAGAACCTGTAGTTTTGCACAATGTATATTTGCTGAATGTGTAGTTGAAGGCATATTGTCCATATTTTTTCCTTTTATTGTTTTTAGCTTTTACAGTAACTGTTCATTAGGGACAAGAACCTTCACTTTACAGATGAGGAAATTGAGGCACTAAAGAAATAAGTAATTATTTTAAGATCTCAGAGTGTCTCATTTTAAGGTCAGGACTGCACAATTTGTTACTATATTATTTATACCTGGATTCTGACTTCCTTATCAGTCTCACCATACACTAAAATCCTAATATGTAAGCCTTGACTACCAGCAGAACATGCATACTGTGCTCTGGTTTTTGTGTTAGAAGTCATTGGAAAAGGAGACTCCCACTAGAATGAGGCCACTAATGCTATAGGATTTGTTGGTGATGCAGCATGTCCTATCTTCCTCCCCGACTCCAATCATCTTCAACGTACTGTGCATCAGGAGCTGTGTTCCTGGGGAAACTTTAGATTTTATACCTAGGGATGTAAAGTGGTACCTTTAGACAGAGAAACTATTACTTTAAAAGTAGAATGTAAGTTAAATAGTTATTTGGACTTTCCAGAGAAATCTGTGATTCTGAGAATGTTTTTGTGCTCTTCAAGCATGCGGACCTGCTACCACCTCAAGGGAGGCATCCCCAGGTGTGGAGAAGAGCAAGGATCATGACAGGTCCTACCAGCAGGAGCAGCAGTTCCAGTATATCATCCCACTGCACAGTTTGCAGGTGGTATGGTAGTCAAGAATGACAGAGCTTTCATATACACTGGGTGGAATATACTGTATGTACATGGAGGAGAAGCAGCAAAACTGACTTCAGAGTATTGTCTTCCATGGCCAGCAGGTCTCACCCTGTAGCCAATGCAAAGAAATGGTCTGCATGTGCCCCTCTTGGTGCTGCAGGTGAAGAACCCTATTCCCACATTGCCAGTTATAGTAGTGAGGGTGACCAGGTTCTGGGTGATACACAGGTATAAGCAGGACAAAGAAATAAACACTCAGTGTGTAACAGGGAAAGATTTGTCAAAGAGGAATGCCTCGCTCCTTATCTCTCTGTAAGGAAATGTGGGCCCATGGTACATTCTGATGTGGCCCTGAAAGAAAGCACAAGCTGCACATGACTATTCTTCCCAACAGTACTTAAGTTGTATCTGAAACATCTTATGATTAAGAGTCGTAGAGCAGAGCTCTATTTCAGTTTAAGAGTTATTCATTTCCACTGTTGGTATGCTGGGGATCAAACCCAGTGCCTGGCACGTGCTAGGCAAGAAGTCTATTACTGAGTTAGGCCCCCAGCCCTTTAAAAGTTATTCTTAATTATTGGTACTTGTCTGCTAATTGGATTAGGGAGTTGTTTATATTTTTAAGGGTATTTATGCTGCTTTAAAACAGATTATTTATTATCAGTGCCATCACTTATTTTTTTCTGGTAATCCTATTTCCTAATACTTTATCAATTTTTATACTATAGCATAGGGAGCTAGTTATTTGGGATCCTTTCAAGATGGAGAGTTAATGTGGGCTGTTGGCTTCCTCTCCCAAACCCAGCCATGGACAAGCTACAGAAGTCAGAGGAAAGCGAGGATCTAAAGAAATACCTGTGAAAAATTCTGGAAGTGGCTTAGGCTGTTGTGAATAGATGTACCATATGTAGGTGAATTAGCCTGTGGTACAGGGTGACCTGAGGCATCTGGAGAAGATCAATTGTTCTAAGCTATTTTTCTTTTAAGTTTTGTTTTTGATCTGCTTTCTACCAGTTGCCTTGAGGCAATAATTGCTTGCCCTGTTGTTGTTGTTAGGTGCCGTCGAGTCGGTATCCGACTCATAGCGACCTTCATAGGGTTTTCAATGGCTGAGTGCTTCGGGATTGCCTTGGGAGTGGATTGCCAGGCCCTTCTCCCAATTGCTTGCCCTACTGCTATAAAAATTGATGTCAGTAGGGTTATGTCAGGGCAGCAGGAAAGGCTTGCTGGGGTAAGGAGCTGATAAAAGCAGGTATAAGCCAGCCAGTTACCCAGAGCACTCACTCCTCCTAGAATTTGGAGATTATACCTTGCAGAGAGTACCCTTTCCCACTGCTACTGCTACGGCTTCAAAGGTTAATCCTTCCCAAAGGAGTTACCTGGTATAGGCAGCGAATGCAAGTGGTCCAGAGGGATTATATGGTGCCTATGACTCAACTCTTCGTCCTTCTCAAATGCATCCAGTGGGACAAAGCTAGGACTTACGTTTTGGCCATTTTTACACGTTTCTAGACCTAGTAGTTCATATATTTAGTGAATATAATATGACAAGCCAAAATAGAGGTATAAGAAGTATAGCTACTGTTGAAAACAAAAATTTAACAAGCAACATAGTAGTAGTCAACCATGGCCTGACATTATTGCATGGAATATTCTAGAAATAATTCATCAGGTTTAATTGTGTGCCCTGCTGAGTTGTTAGGTGCCTTCAAGTTGGGTCCAACTTACAGTGACCCTGTTGTACAACAGAACAAAACATTCGTTGCCTGGCAGTATGTCAGTGCTTGTCTACTATTCATAGGGTTTTCAGTGGTTGATTATTTCAGGATTGCTTCAGGAGTGGATTACTACTTCCTTTACCTATTTGTGCAGTGCTGTTGATTGAACCCAAAGCCCCAGTTGTCCCAGTTTTCTGACCAGTTGCTGGGGTGTTGCAGTTACTTAGGTTTAACTAAAGGAAGAGGTGGAATCTGCCTTAAAGGAATTGGTGAAACACAAGGCTCTAGGAATTGATGAAATACGAATAGAGATGTTTGAACAAATAGATGCAGCATTGGAGGTGCTCACTTGTTTATGCCAAGAGATTTGGAAAACAGCTCCCTGGAGTACTGACTGGAGGAGACCCATGTTTGTGCTTATTTCTAAGAAAGGCGATCTAACCAAATGTAGAAATTATCAAACGATATCATTAATATTACATTCAATAAAAATTTTGATAAAGACAATTCAAAAGTGACTGCGGCAGTACAGGGACAGGGAACTGCTGGAAAAATCAAGCTGGATTCAGAAGAGGATATGGAACCAGGGACATCATTGATGATGTCAGAAGTATATTAGCCAAAAGTAGAGACTTCCAGAAAGATGTCTACCTATGTTTTATTGACTATGCAAAGGCCTTTGACTATGTGAATCACAAGAAATATGGATAATATTGCAAAAAATGGGAGTAACAGAACACCTAATTGTACTCATGAAGAATCTGTACATAGACTAGGAGGCAGTCATTTGAACAGAACAAGGAAACACTGCCTGGTTTAAAGTCAAGAAAGTTGTGCATGACGCTGTGTCTGTTCAGTGTACCCTTTCAGTCTCTATGCTGAACAAATTATGTGAGAAGCTGGACTGTATGAAGAAGAACATGGCATCATGATTAGAGGAAGACTCATTAACAACCTATATTATGCAGATGACACAGTTCTGTTGCTGAAACTGAAGAGGAATTGAAACATGGACTGATGAAGCTCAAAGAACATAACCTTTAGTATGGATTGTGGCTCAGTATCAACAAAACAAAAACCCTTATAACTGGGTTAAGTAACATGATAAATAGAGAAAGGATTGAGGTTGTCCATGATTTTGCTTTACTTGGTTCTACAATCAATATCTGTGGAAGTAACAGTCAAGAAATCAAAAGGTGCATTGTATTGGGAAAAGCTGTTGCAAAAGACCTCTTTAAAGTGTTTAAAAGTAATGATGTCACATCAAATATGAAGGTGCACCTGACTCATACCATGGTATTTTCATTTGCATCATGTAGTGTGAAAGCTAGACATTGAATAAGGGAGACAGGAAAAGAATTAATGCCTTTGAATTATGGTGCTGGAGATGAATATTGAATACACAATGGAGTGCCAAAAGAATCAACAGATCTGTCCTAGACAAAGTGCAACCAGAGTGCTCCTTGGAAGCAATGATAGCTAGACTATGTCTTATATATTTTGAACATTAAGTCAGGAGAGACCAGTACATGGAGAAGGACATCATGTTTGGGCAAGTGGCAGGCCAATGAAAAAAAGGAAGTCCCTCAACTAGATAGACTGGCATAGTGTCTGCAACAATGGGCTTAAACATGAAAAATGATTGTGTGCCTGGCACAGAATCAAGGAGTGTTTCACTCTGTTGTATATAGGGTTGCTATGGGTCAGACCTGCCTCAGCAACACCTAACCACAACAACCACCCTTATTTTACTTAATCACAGGGTTGCTATGGGTTGGACCTGCCTCAGCAACACCTAACCACAACAACCACCCTTATTTTACTTAATCATAGCCCCACAGTACAAGAGTCGTAACGTTGGCGGTTTTATCATGTCATATTGTTATAATTGTTCTATTATTAGTTGTTTTTAGTCTCTTCTTATGCCTAATTTACATACTAAACCTTATCATAGCTATGTGTGTATTATAAAACAGTGTAATATAGGATTCAGTACAATGTATCTTCAGGCACCCACTGGAGGTCTTGGAATATATCCGCTGTGGATAGGGAGGAGCTACTGTAGTATAGACCTCATGAAGCAGAATTATTAGGACAGAGGACTCATTAATTTAAAGTAAACATAATAAATGTACTCAGCAATAAAGGAAATAGTAGTAACATTAAGGTACAAGAATTCATAAAAAGAACAAAGTGAGAATATTAGATATGACAAATATAGTAGATGACATAAGAAGTTTAATAAATCAGACTAATAAATAGATATAGATAAAATGAATTTTTGAATTTGAATATCATGTTGAAGTACTCTGAAGGCAGAAAAGTATAATAAAAATACTGAAGAAAGCTAAGAAATATGGAGCGAAGTAGTAGTGCTAACATTCAAATAATAGAATTCCCAGAAGGGAGAGAAGAATTTGGAGAGAAAAGTAGTCTGAGAAATTTTTGGTAAATTACTCAGAATTAAGAAAGGACAAAGATCCCTATAGAAAGAGCTAAGAGAGTAATGAGAAAACCCACATTGCTAGATATAATGAAATTTAAGAATATCAAAGCCAAATAAGTCTTTAAAAATGTAGAGGAAAATAGTAGATTTTCCACAAAGGAACCTGAGCTCGAGTAAATTTTTTTTAGCCCTGTGGTTATTTTATATATTTGAGTGTGGAAAACTATTTATATATTGTATGATTCGAAACTTAACAAATTCATACATTCTTATTCCTTTTGAGGAATTCTTTCTCAATGTAATAAGGGCTATATTTTTTCCTTCCTTCCTTCCTTCCTTCCTTCCTTCTTTCTTTTGCTCTTTCGATATTTCTTTCGTTCTTTCTTTTTTTTTGTGGTACTGGGGGTTGAACCCAGGGCCTCACGACTGTATGCTTTTCAAGTGCTAGACCACTGAGCTGCGGCCCCAGCCCATTTTTTTTTCTTTTTTACTTTTTGAGACAGGGTCTCATTAAGTTATGCAGACTGCCTCTGGTCTTGAACTTGTGATCCTCTCGCCTCCACCTCCTGAGCCGCTGGGATTATAGGCATGTACCACTGTGCCTATCGCAGGGCTATATTTTCTTTTAACTTTCCTGGTCAAGAAAATAGGGTGACAGGTCATGATAACATGATTTTATAATTTCCTGTATACATGTAGGAGAAGTTGCTATTGTTTTTATTAAGGAAGTCCATCTCTCCTCACTTTTTTGGGAGGAGGGGCTGCACTGTTCTCTTTGATCTCAAACCACAGCATGTGATTTATAGAAATGTGTTACGGCAGTCCTACATGTAAAAAGGATGATTTTTTCTTCCTGACAATAGCATATGACAGACAGTCCCCCTGCATAATGGGGTTCAAACCCAAGGCCTCACCCATGCTGGGTGAGCTCTCTACCACTGAACTATATCATTAGCCCCACAAATGTTTTTTATTCATATTTCTTTATGCTCCTAGATTTTAACTCATTTGAATGGCATGCTATTACTGTTTGTGTCCCAGAAAGAAGTCATATTAATCTTTGGCTCAGAAATCCTCTATCCAGTAGAAATATAATGTGAGTCATATCTATAATTAAAAATTTCTAGTACCCACATTAAAATTTTTATGCAAAATTTTTAACATATCAGTGTTTAAAACTTTCATTTTATTAAAAGCCTGAGAACTTGGTAGTCCAGTAACTAGTGATACTTGTATCTATTAATTATAGCACATGATATAAAGAGGCACTGAGATTGCAAGATATTATTTGACTTTTCTAGTTTTCAGGGTAGAGGTTATGTTAAAGCACCAGTTGAGTTAATTTTGTAGTTTTATTTCATAAGTCCAGATAACTCTGCGTGGGTATCTATCAGGCAGTTCAGACTTAACTTGGACAAGACGGAACATCAAATCTATTGTTCCAGATTGGTTCTAGCTCATATAAGTGCATGATATCTTCATTTTCCCCTCACACAGGGGCCAAAAAAACCGGCCATCTGTCTTTGACTCCCAACTAAAATATTGGTGAAAAGTCACAGTATATTGTTGCAAATGCCAGTTTCCTTAAGTTCTTTGTTGCCCATATGTTTACTGTGATGCACCTTTAATTAAATGTCTCCTGAGCTTTTAGGTACTGTTAATGTCATTTATTTAAAAAAAAAACCTCAGTGATGATTGTATATATTTTTTGTAGTTGACTTTAAAATTTTGTGAACTGTTTGATAGTCCACATGACAACGTTATTGCAATATCTTAGTAGGACACATTCTTGTTCATGCTGGCATTCATTTATATTTGATGAAAATGAACAAACTTAGGGGGAAATAAATCAGGTACTAATAACAGAACAGGAAAAGTCAAGCTTTATATTTGGTATACCATGCTTTTGTCCTGGGGGAATCTTATAATCTATTCATTCAGAAGATTTTATTAGGGAAAGCAAAATTTAAGCAGTGCATGATGAAAATGTTTCTCTTCTCCCAGTTTTATAAGCGTTGATTCTTAAGTTGCAATAAAATGCGTTTTTATTTAAATATGGTGGCTGCTTCAAAATATACAATTTGGGATTTTCTGTGCACAGTGAGATCTATTAGAACTAACATTGCCTATAATGTTTGTTCCACTTCTCTTTTCCTAAAAAATATAATAAAACATGAAGATGTCAAATATAAAGGATGGCAGTTGCTTGCACTTGTCCTTTGCTTGTCTGGTTATCCATCAAACACCATCAACCTGATTGTGCCACAAAGTATGAAATAATGTCATTGGAAAGCAATCAGTCAAATGTATGTCAAGGTCTTTTAAAAGTCTGGACTAGCTAGCTGTTCTCATATCAAGGGATATCTTACAAATATGATACGCTAATGTATTTACTCTTAGGAAGTGTATTGCTAAACATATTTACTTTACCCTCACTTTTGATTTTATACATTGGTGTTTTGGGCTGGAAGGGGTACATGTAGAAGAGTATGTCACACAGATCCAGAATCCATACTCATCCTGCTGACAGGGATATACTAGCTTGGGTCCACTCCATCATTAAAACTGTAGCTTATAACTTTGAGTTGTCAGAACAGGCGGCAGTTATAATAACTACGTTATTTTTGTTACAACCCATGGCCTTGTGTGTACTTTACAAGTGCTCTATCACTGAGCTGTATCCCTAGTCCGTTTTTAATTTTTTATCTTAAGACAGGGTCTTACTAAGTTTTGCAGGCTGCCTCTGGCCTCAAACTTGTAATCGTCATTCTTCTGCCTCCTGAGTTGCTAGGATTACAGCCGTGGCTCACTGTGCCTGATACTTTTAGGAATTTAGAAATGAGGGGACATCAACAACCCAGGTTGCTAGTTGTGATATAAGTTGAGTATCCAAAATCCAAAATGCTCCAAAATATGAAACTTTGAGCATCATGTCAGTACTAAAAAAGTTTCAGGGTTTGGATTAGACTTGCTCAATTCATGACCTCAAGCATCTTAGTAAACCTGTAATTCCTAGTTTTGAAGGAAAAAAAAAAGATGAAAAAAGATAGAAAAAGGATTTGGTAAATCCTAATGTGTTTGTTGAAACATTCAAAATATACTTATGTCATATTTTCACAGTCATATTAAATTACTTATCTCTAAATTTGTGATGAAATAAAACCTTTTAAAAATGCATCTTATCAGAATGCTGAGGTGAAAAGTCCAGATGGTATTGTTTGTGTCCTTATCATAGGAAAGATTATACTTTTCATCTTATAATGAATGGTTGTTATTGATTTTTATGTCATAGTAAAGAAAATCTGTATATTTTTCTTGTGATTCAAGTATAATCAGAAAAGTTTTATAATCACAGAGTTCTAGTTTTAATAGATTTACTACGCTTTTTGTATGTGTATTTGAAAGACAGTCAAATATTTTAAGAAGTTCCTATTTCAGAGGGTTTAAAACATAAATTCTTTAATAGAACAAAATAATAAAGTAACCTTATTTATCTTTAAAGAAAAATTGTAGGACTACTTCATGAGTAGAGAAAAAGCTTAAATTTACCTGAATGAATGTAAAAACTGTAACATCTGAGTATTTCTAGTTAGAGAAACAGGCTCTGAGCAAGATATGGAGGCACGCAGTGGTCTGTTGCCTAGCTAAAAATGTTTCTACGTCTACAAAGGCAAGGTCTCTATCAAGGAAAGACACCATTGTTGTCTGAGACAGCAGGGAAAAGTTGAGTCACAGAAGCAAGGAAAAGTACCTGAAGTACTAAGCAAATCAGTATTTTCTGTAGTGTCTGTTAACATAAACATCAGAGGTATGTTGTTAGCCATCTGGGTCTACTATCCTTGAATTGTATATTTGGAGCATTGGTTTGAGGTTTAGCTATAAGGGAAATGACAATCTGTGTATATCCTCATTGATTACTTATTTTTAATCACCTACGGCCCTCCAGTTCTTCAATTGCATTTCCAAGGACTATGTTATGTTACACAACAGATCACTATCTCTGAGGTGTTAATAAGAGTCTCATCCATCTACTTTCCTCCACTCTTCCTTGTTCTAACTCCACTGCCAGGTTTTGACAAAGGTGCAAATCAGCTATAAAAGAGTTTCTGTAGAAAACTATGTGTTACACAAACATATCTCTTCTGTTTCTTCACTTTGTTAATTAAATATAATGGTGTATCCTTTAACATTAATTTCTGAATAATAAGTAAAGAACATATTTAAGTGTAGTGCAGAAGAGATTGTGTTTAAAGTTTCCAACTGTATAGGCAGTAAACTTTTTAGTAATATTTGGAAAAGAGATAAGATTGCCAATATATTGGGCAGCTTATATATCTCACATTTCTTACAGGGAATAGACCCAGCAGGAAGTTAAAGGAATTGTGGAATATCCTACTTACAAAAGATAAATGACAGGCACTGTACAGGCCACTATTCTGTCTGGGCAGTCTTTCAAACATTTACTAGAAGCTTGTAGATACAGTTAGCAATTCCAGTGCAGGTAGTAGAATTTATGTGCATATTTAGGAAGGTATATGAGAAACTTCCACATAATAAGATTTTGCTCCAGATTCATGCTTAAGGAACAGTTTGGTTCTGGAAAACCCAGATAAGGTATTTTTTTTTTTTTAATATTAGGAATTTGACAAATGTATATTTAGGTAAGTAAGGTATAGACATTTTGGGAGGTAGAAATGATGAATGAAAATGCAGTAATAATGAATAAGGAACATTAGAACTTCAGTTGTTGCCTCACAAATTTATTAAATGAATGAAGAAGTCTAGAAATGTAATAGTTTTACTGTCTTATAAGGATTTATGGCTGAAACAACTATCAAGTCTGCCTCTGTGTAATTGTGATAAATACAGGAAATGGCACAGTGAAATGTACCAAGATCCAGAATCATCCCAGCCTACTCGCAACCCCAGCTGTACCACTGTTGCATATACTGCTTTTCCTGGGGTGACCTAAAGAAGACATGCATCCACTCCAGATAGAGAGGGTGCAAACAGACCAAAGGAAGGATCATGTAAAATCTAACTTGGTGAAACATGAGTTTTCTGGGGTTCCTCACAAGGGCACGAGGGACTGGCAGCCAGCATTATGGGCAGCTATACCACTGGAAAGAATCCCTCTGTGGAGTTTTGTGAGGAGTCCATCTGAGGAGTCACCTGGGCTGCACCAGCAAAGAGACCCTCCTAGTGTTAAGATTACATACAAGAATAAGTCTCACTTTCCCTCCCAGCATTGGGGTTACCTACAGGAGAAAGCATGACTCCCCTGCAGCCTCACTGGCAGCTGCACCACTGAAGAGTCCCATAGGTGACTCCCAGGCAGCTGCCTCATGAACACGTCCCATCCTGAGCCAATCATTCACCTCTTTTGTAGTGGTAGGAGGCATTCGGGGGTGGGTAGGGCTCTCCTGAGGGCCCCATGACCCTCCATCTTCATGAAGGAATGCCAGGAGGTTCCATCTCTCACAAGGCCCTCTACCATTATAAGGCCAGTGTGTGCGTGTGTGTGTGTGTGTGTGTGTGAACTGTCAGCTCTGGTGTTGAGTTCATTGTCATGACTGTAGCCAAAGGTGTTGTGGAGGTCAGTTACCACAGCTTTTTTGGTTTAGTCACGTCCAGCCCAGAGGAAATAGCCGCACTACAAGCGGGGCACATTAAAGAGTAAAAATATCATGTAATATCAGAGTATTATTAGTAAAATAGTAACACGTTTCCT
>VMDO01000620.1:46762-191549 GCA_007922755.1 Pedetes capensis | reverse complement strand
AAAAAAAAAAAAAAAAAAAAAAAAGAATGAAAGTAAAAAACAAATAACCCAAGCTTCAATAACAATGTGATACAGCTTTAGAGAAAACAGGTTGTTCAACAGAACTATCATTTTTATTACTGGGACCAAGGCAGATTGTCAAATAAAATTAACTTTTACAAGCAGCTGCTCTTTTAACTTCATTGATTTTAACAATAGAAATTCTTCTGTCTTTTTGATCTACTTTTTCTTATAATAGCAACAGTTCCAAATTACAAACCCCAAACTGTGAAATTCCACATTACATTTCTGCCTTGCTTCTGGAACCAAATTTTGTTCTCGAGTTTGATGTTCTCCTTTGGCAGGCTGGGGTGCTGTTCATTGCTACTCATAATAGTCTAGTGTTCAGATGCCCAGAGAACTTTTTGGTTTTCATAGGGCTATTGCACACATTATCTCACTTGATCTACACAACAGATGTGGTTTCATCAATACAATGCTTCAGTACATGGAAATTTCTTTATCAACTGGCCACAAACATGATTTTCAACATGTAAGCTCTAAAAACCGACCAATGACCTTGTCAAACAAAACGAAGATATTCCCTATGAGCTTGAAACATGCCAAGTACTTTAATTTCCAAAGAATATTAAACATTGCAAAGTTAACAATATGTTTCCAGTTCAGGGGGCTGGATGATAGGAAGAACTGAGGGAAGCAAGCCTAGAAATAGTGCAAGCAGATATCTCAGCACTGATATTTGATCGTAAAATCTATGGTGTGAAAAGAAACTTGTTATTCAAAGGCTAACCTAAGGACCTTCCTGATGTGCCTACATCATTTAGAAATATAAAACAACTGCTTAAGAGAAAAAAAAAAGTATTGAGATATGTAGTGATGAATGGACATGGACCATTGAATTTTCTCTTTAGAGTAAAACTCCCATAAAATAATTTTACTTCTAGAATATCCTGATAAATTTGGTAGCGTCCCTAAGTTATAGCAAGCAATTTCACAATTACACTGCTCATAAACAAAAAAAGTATCTGACAAGTGGAATTCCACATGTTTTGTTTTTCACAGTAGGAAACCAAGAGATTAAACTGTCAACCTTCTGTATGGCCTCTGAAAGGATTATTCTTATGGAATAAGAATGCAGCAACATAGCTAACCCTCCTGGTGCTTTTTTTTTTTTTTTTTTTTTTCTGTATGGAGGGCACTGTGTAGGAGTTCTATATAGACTCTAATCCTCACAACATTCGTAACACTGATGCTATCTCAAAATGGTCCACTGACAGTATCTGGAACATCCAAGGAGAGTGAACAGGTGACCTTTAAGCCCTAATCATTAGTTATTTGCCTTTAGTCTCTTGTAGTTATCTTTAAATCTATGCAAAATTTGCATTTACTTCCAGAACATGTTCTTCTTGGTCTTACTATTAAAATAATGTTTAATAATTTTCCCATTGAATAAAATAGTACCACTGTTACCTTATCACTTTAAATACTCTCTAATATATTTTGCCACATATATTTGGCTGTCTTAGGAAACGTGTTACTATTTTACTAATAATACTCTGATATTACATGATATTTTTACTCTTTAATGTGCCCCGCTTGTAGTGCGGCTATTTCCTCTGGGCTGGACGTGACTAAACCAAAAAAGCTGTGGTAACTGACCTCCACAACACCTTTGGCTACAGTCATGACAATGAACTCAACACCAGAGCTGACAGTTCACACATAGACACACACACACACACACACACACACACACACACGCTGGCCTTATAATGGTAGAGGGCCTTGTGAGAGATGGAACCTCCTGGCATTCCTTCATGAAGAAGGAGGGTCATGGGACCCTCAGGAGAGCCCTACCCACCCCCGAATGCCTCCTACCACTACAAAAGAGGTGAATGATTGGCTCAGGATGGGACGTGTTCATGAGGCAGCTGCCTGGGAGTCACCTATGGGACTCTTCAGTGGTGCAGCTGCCAGTGAGGCTGCAGGGGAGTCATGCTTTCTCCTGTAGGTAACCCCAATGCTGGGAGGGAAAGTGAGACTTATTCTTGTATGTAATCTTAACACTAGGAGGGTCTCTTTGCTGGTGCAGCCCAGGTGACTCCTCAGATGGACTCCTCACAAAACTCCACAGAGGGATTCTTTCCAGTGGTATAGCTGCCCATAATGCTGGCTGCCAGTCCCTCGTGCCCTTGTGAGGAACCCCAGAAAACTCATGTTTCACCAAGTTAGATTTTACATGATCCTTCCTTTGGTCTGTTTGCACCCTCTCTATCTGGAGTGGATGCATGTCTTCTTTAGGTCGCCCCAGGAAAAGCAGTATATGCAACAGTGGTACAGCTGGGGTTGCGAGTAGGCTGGGATGATTCTGGATCTTGGTACATTTCACTGTGCCATTTCCTGTATTTTTAAGGATTGCATTTTGATTTCAAAAAGTTGATATATCATGTATCTTTTAGAATATATACATAAGCATAATGTGTGCATCTTTAGTAGAAAAGGGTTGGCAGTCTAGTTTTTGCATTGGTCCTCTTGGACAGTTATAAGATGAAGTCGAGCCATGTCAGATTTTATATGGAATGAAGAGAATGGAAAGAAAGTTTGAAAAATATTTCCTATTTATTTTTTACTGAAAAAGTCTAAATTTGATTCTCTTTGTTATTTGTAAATATCCCTAAATGCGTCGTCTACCCTAATATCATTGGTAAAGAATATTATTTTGCTTATTTGAGTAGAACAGTGTTATTTGAAAAGAAGGTGCCTAACTTGTGCTGATTACCTATCTTGGATTTCTTTTAAGATATAACTTTGACATTAGTGTATATTGTCATTCCTTTTGAGTTTTGTAAGGAAGCAGAAGTGAATGGTAGAGGGTAAAACACCAGAGAACAAAATTGAGCAATATTTTCCAAGTGAGCATTGTTTTCTTGTCATTTTTATGTGTTTTAATTTAGCCAGTGTTGGGTGAGTGGTTAAGAGAGAAGGGATTTATTATTTTAAAATGAAGCCACCCTCTTGTTTTCCATTTTCCACTGATTGATCCACCTTTATTTGCAAAATGTCTACTGACTGGTTAAGAACCATTTACAATATTTGCCTATGAATTTACTTCCTTGCTTATTTATGTTCTTTCCCACATGCCCATCATTTGAAAAGTAAATCATGAGAAATATTTTCTGCATACATGCCCCTTATCAGTCCCTTTAAAAAATTCTGCTGCAAAATAGCACCTGGCTGACAGCAAATTTCCTTCAGGGTTTTAATAGCAGTGGCTTCATAGCTACAGGTAGAGTGCTTTCCTCAAGCAGCTATTTTTCACAAAGGAAAATAATTTATTCCAGGTGTGCGAAAAGAGAGTCATGTTAAGGAGGTGCTGTGTTCTCTTTCTACTAAATCTATGTTGTTGTTGTTAGATGCTGTTGAGTTGGGTCCGATTCATAGCAATACTATGTACAACAGAAGGAAACGACACTGTGTCATGCCCAGCGCTATTATCAGTGCTTTTCTGGTCTTTATAGGGTTTTTGATGGCTGATTGTTGTGGGAGTAGACTGCCAGGTCTCCCATTTTGTGGTGCTGGGGATCAAACTCAGGGCCTCAGAGTGCACAGAGCAGCATTCTACCAACTAAGCTAAACCCCAGTCCACTAAATCTATAGTTGCTTATAATTAGTGTTATAAAACTTATAAATCTATTGACAAAATTCCTTCTTTCTTTTACTGTCTTGCTCCAAATAAAGATTGCAATCACCTGACAGATTGCTCTAATCTCCCATTCTGTATCCAGAACAGACATTACTTACCAAAACTGTATTATTACCTGGTTATGGCTGAGAGCTGATGGGGTTCAGGACATACTACCTCAAAATATGTCACCTTGGCATTTGTTGAAACCACAGAATCAGGAAGGTCACTATTACCTTCTACTCAACCCTTCTCCCCAGAAGCAGGGCATAAGATCTTCATTAGAGAGATGCCCTTCCTATTCCCATAGGAAAGGAGTGTTCTTATCTCTGAAAGCGCAGGGACACAGAGATGAATCTGATAGATAGACCAGGCTAATTTTCCTTCAGTTTATTATCATTAGATCATTAGACCTTTTTGTCCTCCAGTAAATACTTCTACGGAACTGTCCATGAAAATACCCAGGTTTTCTGGTTTCTTTGAGTCTTATTTTTGAATGCCTTCTATGATGTGTAAAGCTTCCATTAAATAAGTGTGTATGCTTTTCTCTTGTTAGTGTATCTTTGGTTATCAGAATCTCAGCCATGAATCTAGTGATAGTAAAGAAAGATTTTTACTTTTTTCCCTTACAGAATGAGACCTCAACACAGTGGTCTAATAAGTCTCTTGTGAGCAATGACAGTTGATCACCACTGCTGTATGCATAGAATATGGGAAGATTTAGGCAGTCGTGGCTTTTTCTGCTACTTGCTGATAACACTTAAATATGAATCTTCTACTTCATATTCTTCGCAGGACTCTAAATCCATATTGTATTCAATTGGCTCTTAGTTATTAAAAATAAAACTCTCAAAATCAGCATGCTTAAAACTCAGCTTACAATTTTCTTTCTTCCCCTAACCTCCTCTTCTATTGATGTTGTTGTGTGCAGTTGAGTTGGTGTCCCACTCATGGCGACCCTATGTATAACAGGCGAAACACTATTGATAGTGCTTTTCTACTATTTATAGGGTTTTCAATAGCTGATTGTTTTTTGGGAGTGGGTTGCTGGGTCCTTCTTCCCAGGCCGTCTCCTATCCAAGTACTAACCAGGCCCAACCCTGCTTAGCTTCTGAGATCTGGCAGGATCAGATGCCACAGTGGTACAGCTGTTTTGCCATTAATACGACTATCTACCTTCCTACCTGGATGTCCTCTATATCTTCTTCTTTTCTTTTAGTCACGAAGTTCTGTGGTCTATACCTCTTTGATATTTCTTATGTTCGTGTGTCTTCCTTTCTACCACTACATTATTTGGCTCTTCATCTTGGATCCTTGTATTACTGCATGTGTTGTCCCCCACCTGCTTTTTTCTTTTTGTAGCAGCGGGCCTCACGCATGCTATGCAAGTGCACTACCACTGAGCTGAATCCTCAATCCTGTTTTTGTTTTCAGTTAGGTGCTTGCTAAATTGCACAGGTTGCCTCTGGCCTTGAACCTTTAATCTTCTACCTAAGTCTCCTGAGTCACTGCGATTACAGGCCCTAAGCCATTTCTCATATTGCTAGAAAAACAGTCAGACCTCCCTCCTTCCCTCTCTCAAAATCTTTCAAGCACAAATTATGCAAAATAGTATATCAGGCACGCATGTACTTAACTCCTAGAATTAGCCAATGTTAACATATTGTCATATTTGCTTCACAACTTTGTTTGAATTTAAGGAAGGGAGAGAAAAATCACTGAGAAAATTGAAGCTTCTATCATTCCTAGTCCCTTTTTCCTCTTGCTTTCCCCTTGATGGAACCAAAATGGCTTCCTATCCAAATTTTTCCCCTGAGTTACTGGGATTGCAGGTATTATTGAATAGATAGCCTAATTCTAAAATTTACTTTTTCCATATCGATCAAGTTTATTTTTAGTTATATTAAAGAGATCTAAGTGGAGAATGAGGGCTGGGATTTGGCTCAGTTGGTAGAGCATTGTGCTGCAGTCTCTGAGGTCCCGAGTTCAATTCCCAGCACCCCAAAAATGGGAGAAAGACCTGGGAATCCACTCC
The DNA here is from genome assembly GCA_007922755.1 of Pedetes capensis. Taxonomy (NCBI): domain Eukaryota; kingdom Metazoa; phylum Chordata; class Mammalia; order Rodentia; family Pedetidae; genus Pedetes; species Pedetes capensis. Next base: position 185,832 of record VMDO01000620.1, on the reverse strand, counting down.
CAAGGCAATCCCGAAACAGTCTGCCATTGAAAACCCTATGAGGGTTGCTATGAGTTGGATACCGACTTGACGGCACCCAACAACAACAAGTGGAGAATACAAGGAGAAAATGTTTTCTGTTTGCTTTCTCCTCCTCCTCTCTTCTCCCTCCCTCTCCTTCTGTCTCCTCCTCCTTCTCTTTTCTTACAGCTTCTCCATGTGCCCTGGCTGGCCTCAAACTCTCCCTCTTCCTGCTTCAGCCTCCCAAGTCCTGGTATTACAGGTGTGCACCACTATGCCCAGCTTGTGTTTATTTTGTTGTTGTTGTTAGGTGCTGTCGAGTCATGTCTGACTCATAGCAACCCTCATATGGTTTTCAGTGGCTGATTGTTTTGGGATTTTCCCAGGAGTGGATTGTCACATCCTTCTCCCATTTTTGCAGTGCTGGGAATCGAACTCAGGCCCTAGAGACTGCAGAGCAGCACTCTACCAACTGAGCTAAATCCTAGTCCCCCGTATTTACTTTAGTCTTCGAAAAATAGAAATGCCAGTCTTATTTCATAGCCAGGTTTTCCCATCCTTTAGTAGCATAATCTTCTAAATACTATTTGTATTTCACATTTCATGAAATTCCACTTCTTTTGGGGGTATGATTGTATTGAGAGAAATATTTTGGATTCCCTTTCAAAATAACTTATCCACCAGAAGCCACAACCCATATGTTAATAATTTTTTAAAAGGTTACATATATGGTTTAATCTCAGCATTGTGATTAAATGACAAAGCTTGATTCTTTATATTGGTTGAAGAGAATCTTATTTGGATAGTGTTACATTTACATTGTTACTTATTTACTTTATTTACATTTTTGAAGTAGTCTCAATCCTGGCAGATTTTTTAAAAAATAAGTGTTCGTTATTAAAGATTTTAAACTTTGTGAGTTAAAAATATTTAATAATATTTGGAAAATATATATCTTCATTTAATAGTTTTACTTTGTTTGAGGCTTTCGTCTAGTGACCAAAAACCCTCTCACCAAAAACCAAAATTACTTAGATTGGCAGGAAAGAACTATGTTTCAAATACTTGCTGTTGTTGTTGTTAGGTGCCATTGAGTCGTGTCCGACTCATAGAGACCCTTATCGGGTTTTCAATGGCTGATTGTTTTCGGGATTGCCTCGGGAGTGGGTTGCCACATCTAAATTTTGAGTTTATACGTACCCAGGTAAACTCAATGTTGAGTTTATAGTACATCCATAATTTGAGTTCTGGACTGTTAGTTTTGGGCTATTTTCTTTGAATCAAGGAACCACAGTTTCAGTTGTGGGCCACTTACCTTCTTTTTAAAGGAATAACTTTAATACATCCCATTTAGGTGGAAATAAAAGGAGATATCTGTGTAGACCTTCTAATTGATAGGTTATATTTACAACACCCATGAAAGCAGCAGTCAAGAAATCAACAGACAGGTTGCTTTGGGAAAAGATCTCTTTAGAGTATTGAAAATTAAAGATGTCACATTGAAACGAAGGTGTGCCTGATTCATGCCATGGTATTTTCAGTTGCATCATATGGTTGGGAAAGCTGGACTTTGAACAAGGGAGACAGGAGAAGAATTGATGCTTTTGAATTATGGTGCTGGAGACAACTATTGAATGTACCATGGACTGCCAAAAGAACCAACAGATCTGTCATAGAAGAAGTGCAACCAGAGTGCTTCTTGGAAGCAAGGATGGTCAGACTGCGCCCTATGTATTTTGTGACATGTAGTCAGAGGAACCAGTCCCTGGAAAAAAACATCATGTTTGGGAGAGTGGCAGGTCAATGAAAAAAAGGAAAACCCTCCACCAGGTGGATTGACACAGTGTCTACAACAATGGGCTTAAACATAGAAAACTTGTGTGCCTGGCACAGAATTGGGAAGTGTTTCAATCTGCTGTACATAGGTTCGCTATGAGTTGGACTCAATTCTGTGGCACCTAACAACAACATTTACTAAATGAAGACATTAGAAATGCAAGACCAAAAAGACTAGTGTCTAAGGCAGACTTTTCAAAACTTTTACCTCTGTTGGAAATATTTAAGAAAGATGAAGCTCTTACTCACTCTACAATATTCCTGGAACACCTGCAGCATGCCACACCACACTGTTCTAAACAGTGGGGTAGAAGTGAAGGGCAAGAGAAAAAAGGTTTCTACCTTCAGGGAGCTTAAATTCTTGTGGAGACAGAAAGACAGTAGTGATAAAATTAGTAAATAAGATAATTTCTGGTGTGATAAGTGTTGCTAGATTCCTCAGAAATGGAATACCTGTGTGGGTACTGTAGCTTTAGCAAGGGTGATTAGAGAAGACCTCCACAGGAGGTGAGCTTTGAGATCAAACAACCCATCTAGGCTTCATAGATGTAAACTAATGTTCTTTTCTTTTGATTTACATGTCAATGACATTGTTGTGTTTTCTATAAGAAGAAAATAAAACAGATTTGGAATCCAAAATTTATGTAACCAAGGTCAAGATTTATTTCAGGTTCTAGAGGAAATGCTAAAAGTATCTAATGCTAAAAGTCTCTTAAGATTTTTTGTGGAAGGCTGATAATTTCTGATTTAGTTCAGTTTTGCTTTAGATGTAATTTTGTTCAAAGCAGGAATTTGAAAAGCTTTAAGTAGGAAATGTGGATACAGATATACTTTCATTTTTATCAATTAATGGAATTAGTTGCAAGTTCTTGGATTTGTTACACATACAATAAATACTGAACTTCTGTTACGTTGCCAGTGCTAGGAATACAGTGTCCTTCATAGTGGAATGGATATGAGTAGTAAGTATAATAGCTGAGAGAGAAAGTTCAGAAGAAAATGATGGAGCCAGTAGTCTCTGTAATGAAGTCTATAGCTGTCAGCAAAAGGTTACCGGGTGGGTTTAAAAAGTTTTATTACCTCATCTTTTTAACATAAGGAGATATGCTATTTTTAAAAATGGTAATTTCTTTGAAAGTTGAAATCAGAACCTTTGGAAAAACTTTCTATTCAAATCGTTGACCCCTGGTTTAGGAATCATTCTTGCTTCAGATTCAAACTTGCAAATTGCCAGAAGGAAGGGGCTGAGATGGGGAGGGACTCAAATCACTGAGATGTGTGTTTGAGAAACTGGAGCAATGGCAAATTTCTACTTGATATTTTCCCATTGTCTTGTGGAGTTGACAGGACCTGTAATCAGTCACTCATTCTGTGCCTAGTGTTTCAGTAATGTGGGCCAAAAGGAAAATTTGAAGTAAATGTTCAGTGAAAGACCATTGTAGTAACTTTATCCTGAAAGCCTAAGGGAATTATTAGACCATTTTAGTTAGAGGATAGGTTAACTTCAGTTTGAAAATTTTACTTTGACCTTCAGTGGGGAATAAATTAGGGAAGAGGCAAGAATAGAGGCACAATCAACAGTGAATGTTAGCAGTTGTATTAACAAAGATATATTAACAGTTTACGAAAAAGAAAATGAAGACTGAGATTGATATGAAAGGACAGATTGGAGAAATTTTCCTATATAAACAGCTGTCTAGAAAATATTTTAGTATTACTGAGATATTTGTTTTATTTAAAAAAGAGAATTTAATTAGAAAGCATGCTATGTAGATGGACAGAAGTGATGGAAAAAGTCCAGTTTGTTGGCTCAGTTTTTACTCTGACCAGGTGTGTTTTCAACTGACTTTTAAAATATCTAGATTAATCATTTAAATCTTTTTAGAGCATAAATCTGAGTGTAAGACATGAACTCTCTTGAACAATGAAAATGACATTTTGTAGAGGAGCTGACATTATCAGATATAGGTTGTACTAAAGTATAAAAATGTTTTGTTTATAAACCTTGATAACCTTGATAACATTTATATGTCATGAAATATTAACCTTAACATTTTTCGTGCATACTGAAAGTTTGTTAGTTATACTAAAATTGCAGTGTATTGTCTCATAGTATTATATTTTAAACTAATTAAACTGTTGACACATCTTGACTCAAAAAAATCAGGAGTCTTCCATTAGTACATATATATAATTTAATAAAAATGACTTCATACATGGCATTTTGGTCAATTTTTAAACATGATATGAGATATTAAAAATGATAATTCTGTTTTAAATTTGCTTAATATAAAAATTAGGATTGATGAGTTTAGTGTCTGTTTTTCATTTTCAGGAAATCTACCCACTCCCGCCTCTGGTACTGAAGGGTTGAATCCAGGGTCTTGCACATACTTTGCAAGAGCTCTACCAGTGAGCTGCATCCCTGCCCTCAACCCCTTAAAAAAATTTTTTTTTTTAAATCTTGAAATAGATTCTTGCTAAGTTATGCAGTCTACTTCTGGCCTCCTACTTGAAACCCTCCTGCTTTGCCTCTCAACTCACTAGGATTACAGGTTTGTGCCACCACACCTGGCTTATTTTCAGGAAATTTTAATTAACATGAAAAATATTAAGAACAAGGATACTGTTTATTACCAAAGGATATCTTTCAGTTTGTTGCTTGTCTTACAGTTCTCTTCTGTTAATTAACAAATGATTTATTAGTAGAATACAATAATTGCTTTTATGATAATTGAATAAAAGAGATTTATTTTTCATTTTTATTTTGTTTTTAAGTTTACTTCAAGCTATCTGATTACTTTGGCTAAATGTCTTTAATTTCTAAATGTCTTTAATTTCTTTGGGACAAATTCTTGTAAGAGGGCATTCTCTTAAGAAAAATAGAGATACATAGAGCTATAATTAATATCATTGCAAAAAAGTTCATGTTTCAATGATATACTGTCAGCTTGATGCACAATATTTAACAGGAAAAGTGTAGCTCTTACTTTTTATTACCTAGATCAATTTGAGGTCATATTTCAATATTGAATACTAGGAGTTGCTTTTCAGATGTTCATGGTTTCTTTTAGTAATTTGATTGTTAAAATGGAGGAAGGCATGGTGGAGAGAAAAAGAGAGAGAGAGAGAGAGAGAGAGAGGAGAGAGGGGAGAGAGGAGAGAGAGTGTGTTGCATATAACTAACTTCACAGTGGCTCGACTGTAAATGAAAGTACCTCTTCTCAATTTCATCATTATCTTAGGGTTGAGTACTATAAGTTTAGTTGTTATATGTTTTAACATTTAGGAGTTTTTCTATTTTTATTTACAAAGATAAGTAAAAGCTTTTTCATGAACTCATGTGGGCACTTTTTGTGTGTGTGTGTGTGTATGCTTCTTTATTTCTTAAGTTCTAAACCCAGTGACATACCTACGTCTTTAGAGCCACATAGTTTCCTGACATAAAATTAATCAATTCTTTGGTTGGTTGTTTGCTTTTTTGAGGCAAAACAGTCTTTGAACTTATTATGCAGCCCAGATTGGCCTTGAACTCTTGATCCTTCTGTCTTACCCTCCAGAGTGCTAGGAGTGTGTAGGTATCTTTAATCACATAATAATCCCTTGATTTTAAAAAGAGAAACATTTCCTTAACATTTTGAGTACTGCCTCCCTATATGTTTCCCCTGCCCCCAATTTGCATTTAGCATTCATAGCTATTAAGTGTTTGGCCCTTACTGTTTTTACTAACTCTTTTCTCCTTTTTCAGTTAACAGCCAGGTCTTTGCCCACTGTGCAGTCTGATGAGAGACTTCAGCCGCTGCTTAACCACCTCAGGTAACAGGAAGGCACAGCCTTGTTAGACTTTGAGATGCAAATGTTTTAAAGTGATTAAAATGCCTTCAATTATTGAAAACTTATTTTTTTCTTGTTTGAATTCTGTTATTCAAATTGAAGTTGTCAATACAATGTTCTTGTTATCTTTGATTTTAGCATGATGTAGGAAGCTGTTTGTATTCAACAAAAATAACTACTTGATAAGTTTAAGTGAAAATAAGTAGACATGACTCACATTATGGAAAGATCTAAAATTAATGTGCTTTTTATATAAACACAAGACCAAGGCATACTTTTATTGGGGGTAGATGAAATAGGTGAGATTTGTTTTCATAATACAAAAATACTATAACTCTGTTATTTAAAAAATAAAATTAGAAAATACAGGAAAATGAAAAAAACTATGCAGAAGTAATATTTCTTCCCTCTAGTGATTTTAAAACCCAGTGTTGAAATTTTACTTTTATAAAATTTACTTTTTTTCCATTTTATAAACATAAGTTTTTTTTCTATTATTAAGGACATCCTAAAAATATCAGTTTTTAGTTATTATATGATGTTTTCTTGCACAGGGGTACTATCATGTATTTTTCACTTTTCAGGAGGCATTTAGCCCATTTCCAGTTCTTTTTCCTACAGTAAAGTTGTATGTAAACCTTTATTTGTATTTTAAGTCATGTCCTTAGGTTTTCAGAAGTGAAGTTACATTTTCAGAGTATGAACCATTTTAAAGATTTAAGGATATGTATATTTCCTTTGCAAAGCTTTATTTTATTTATATTCTCATTCTACAAGACTATTCATATTACTGTATCTTAAATAAGAGGGGGCACCTGAAACAATTGTTAATTTAATAGGTTAGTCATAAAGATATCATTGTGATTATATGTATTTCAGTTATTATGAAGGACTTTAGGGCATTTTATCATCCATCTTTATTTTGAGGTGAGATTAACAGTCTGTGTTCTTTGCTCATTTGTTGATGGTATCTTCTGATTTTATTTGATCTCATGTACTTTAGATGTAAAGGATAATAACTCTTATATTTGCTGCAATATTTTTTTCCTAAAATATTTATTATGTCATATTATTGTTACATTTTCAAGATTTACATAGTCAAGCACCAATAGTGTTTTCTATTATGGTTTCTATTTAATATATCACTTCTCATTCAAAAGTTTGTATAGAGTCTACTTTCTGATGTTTCTTTTTTTCTTTTTTTCTTTCTTCTTTCTCCCCTTTCTTTCCTTTTCTTTTTCCTCTGTAGTAACCTTTCTTTCCCAGGCAGATACTTTTTAACTTCTCTATAGTTGTTCTGTTGGGACAGAAGGGAGAGAGGGGATGAAGACTAATATTTCAGCAGGGACTGAGTAGCATACATGTTATCCATAGTTGTTCATTGTCTTAGCACTGTATTCATGGGTTAAGAAACCCAAATGTCATGTTTTAGTCTCTTGCCCAACCAGCATCTCATACCCCTCCAAATATGTTGGTGATTTTATCTCCTTAGTATCTCTCTTACTAAAATAGCCTGTTATCTGTTTTCCTTAATGCCTTTTTTGTGCTGTCTGATATATTTCACATCAGAGTGAATTGTGATTATATTATTCCTTGGCTTAAAACCCTTCTCTACCTCCCAAGTTTCATTCTGGATGGAGACTACACTCCCTGTCTTGATCATGAAGGCCTACTGGTGGGAGCCTGTCTATCTCTGTGGACTCTCTTAGCCCTGAGACCTTAACTTCTAGTCTGACTAAATGCCATATAATTCTTCTAATATAATGTACTTAGGCTTGCTTGCTTCTGTGTCCTTGCAAATACCACATACCACGTATTCTTGAATCTAATCTGTACCCTTTAACAGTTGTAGAGCTCTTGACCCAGCTTTTTATGGTGAATCCAATCTGCACATGATTCTAATCTGCATCTGATTTTGGAGGAGTCTAAAATTGTTGAAAAAGGGGTATGGATTAGATTTGAGAATATATAGTATTTTCTCTTCTATTACCACCACTTTCTCTCTCTCTCTCTCTCTCTCTCTCTCTCTCTCTCTCTCTATATATATATATATATATATATATATATATATATATATGGCTGGGATTTAGCTCAGTTGGTAGAGCGCTGTGCTGCAGTCTCTGGGGTTCCAAGTTCAATTCCCAGCACCTCAAAATGGGAGAAGGGCCTGGCAATCCACTCCCAAGGCAATCCCGCAACAGTCAGCCATTGAAAACCCTATGAGGGTCGCTAGGAGTCGGATACTGACTCCACGGCACCTAACAACAACTATATATATATATATATATATATATATATATATATATATAGTTTGTGTGTAAATACAATTTAAAAATATTTCAAAATATATTTCACATAAATATAATATGTAAGGACATTTAAAATATGAGATGCGATAAAAATATAGGAAATGTGTTAATGAAAAAAATTATTGCAGTAAAAGACAAATTGCCATTAATCCTCCCTTAAAATATTCCCTCTGGCTTTGAACACATTTATCTTATCGTTCTTGCCACTTTCTTGAGCACTTCTGGATGTCCTTTTTCATGAGTGTATTTAGTTTCATCCTCCATCATGACAGTGCTCCATGTCACACATTGCGTACTTGTATGGCAATTCTGTCAAGTAAAAGCATTACAGTGTGTCCTCATCCACTTTACTCACTGGATCTGGTACCATGTGACTTCGGGCTCTCCTTTAAGTCAAAATGATCATGAATTGATTCAAAATACTGAGACGGCCACAACAGCACAACTATAGACATTCATGAAAGAGTACCTCCAGAACTGCTTCAGAGAGTGGCAAGAATGATGGGATAAGTGTGTTCGAAGCCAGGGGGAGTATTTTGAGGGAGATTAATGGTAATGTGTCTTTTATTATAATGTGTTTTTTAAATTTAAATATTTACCAGATGTTTTGATTAAACTTCATATGTGTAAACATGTTTATATATATGAATATGTAAGATATATGTTGTTCTCTTCTCCCACTTTTGTAACTTGACTTTTGCTTGTCCTTTAAGACTCAAGTGAAATTGCCACCTTCTCTGATTGTTCTCCCTGACCATTCAATTTCCTTCCTCTCAGTCCGAAGGAGATGCCTCTTATAGGTGTTTTCATAATATCCCATGACCACCTCTGTAATTCAGAATGTGATATTGTTATTGTTTATTTACTTTTAGATTTCCTCATTATAGCATTAGCTTCTTGAGAGCTTATAAAGTGACTTTCATATTTTTATTTCCAGTACCTAGGATATATTATGACATATGAAAGGGATTTGTATGTTTTATTGAATGAAGTGCACATTATATCAGTGATGTTTTAGTCTTTCTCTGCATAAAGTTTTTATATTTTGTAAAGCGTATGCTTTATAATCATTTGTCACATATATGTAACAATATATGGTACTTAGATTGGAGAAGTGATGTGTTCTCATTTTAGTTGAACCTAGTCTTGTAGCTAAAAGTTAAATTAAGCACAGAATGTCACATTTTTTCCTAAATATCCACTGATTCAAAAGATATAAATCTAAAAGGTCGAATCTCACCTCTAGTTAATATTTGATTCTGTGTAATAATGATGGATTCTCTTTCCTCTATCAGTATGGTAACTGTCAACTAGATTTTAAACTAACTACTGACACATCTATTTGAGTCCTTGAAACTTGAACAAACTGTGCATTCATTTAAGGCTTTTATTCTCTGAGGAGTTCACTTGTGACTGTTTGCTAGGCAGCCATGCCTAGATACTACATATAATGTGCACTAACTAATGTTGCTTTATTATTATTATTAAACCAAATGTTTTTTGTTTTTTTTTGTTTTCTTTTTTAATTACCATGCCAGGAATGTCTGTATATAGGGTGGCAGCTGATGTGCATAGTTTGACACTCTTTGTTCTACAAAGTAACCTTATGATATGTGTGCCTTCCAAGCATATTGAATTGTCTCTCTTGGCTGTCCAAATGTGCTGTTTTTCTTTTATCTTCCACTTTTTTTTTTAAGGTCAAGATACGAAAGAAAATTACTTAGTTTGAGTGACTCTAATGATAATCTGAGAGCTGGGGGTTAGCTCAGTTGGTAGGGGGCCGCATTACACTCTCTGAGGACTCAGTTTTAATCCCCAACACTGCAAAAATTCGGGAAGGACGTGGCAATCCACTCCTGAAGCAATCAGCCATTCAAAACCCTATGAGAGTCGCTATGAACTGGACCCAACTCAGTGGCACCTAATAACAACAACAAATGACAATCTTGTTAAGAAAAAAATTATCATTGATTTGCATGCACTGTATAGTTTAAGTGTTACCTAGAGGGGAAAGACCTACAGCTGTAGCACTATGGCATCCAATCCTGTTAGATCTCACAAGCTAAGCAGGGTTGGGCCTGGTTAGTACTTGGATGGGAGACTGCCTGGGAACACGAGGTGTTTCAGGCTTGGGAAAAGGACCCAGCAACCCACTCCCAAAAATCAACCTGCCATTGAAAACCCTATGAGTAGCAGAGAAACACTTAACAATACTATTCTGCCTGTTGTATGTAGAGTCACTATGAATCAGACACAAACTCAACGACACCTAACAACAACAACAAGAGGGGATGGACCTTAGAAGGTTGAGACTGAGACCATTATTTGGTCTGATTTTGTCTAGTGCCTGTGATGATCAAAGAGAAAGATGAATAGCATTTTAATTAAATTTGTCAATAAAGTTAAATTGGGAAATGATACTAACACCTGTAAAAATTGAAGTAGCAATATAGAGAAATTCTCAATTGTTTTATAGGATGTAGACAGAATTACTGTAACACTTTACCAATCTGATGATCTAAGATGTTGCCTAACAATATATGGTACTTAGATTGGAGAAGTGATGTGTTCTCATTTTAGTTGAACCTAGTCTTGTAGCTAAAAGTTAAATTAAGCACAGAAAAATATTTTGCTTTAATATCTTATAGAAATATAATTTTATTTTTATTCATTAGTAGCATCCATCTAGTCATTATCTACTAAGTGCCTGTTATGTGCTTGGAATAAAAATAAGACACAATCTATTATCAAGGAATTTATAAGGTTGGGTTCATTTGAGAGAGAGGCAACTAAACAAGTTACAGAATTTGTAAACCCTTGGATTTGAATTGTGTACCAAGTATATAATTTTATTTAACTGACTCCCTTATATAATTCTTTCCTTAAGTAGTAGGTACATGACTGACTTGTTTGGTTTTTGTACTTTGTAGCAGAACAGTGGCTCACTTGTATGGTCATATTGGACTAAACTTTAATCTCACTTGGGGAATGTTGTCTTTAGGAAGGAGAGTAAGGGGAAACAAGAGGATTAGGGGGTGAATATGGTTGCTGATATGATAAATTCAGAAATTTCACACATTTTAATCTTGAAATGCCCGTGGACATATGTGGAGAATGTTTTATAACAGTGAGTTTAATCTGGGAGACATTTGCTAATCATTTCTGTAAGTGGTGCTTAGAGTTGGTGGCATGGTTAAGATCATTAAAGACAGTACAGAGTAAAAGGGAAGGAAGTGGCCCTGAATAGAATCCACAGCATATCAATGTTTAAGTGAGTTGTGGTGGGCAGCAGTGGAGCTGGGAGATGAAGAAAAAGTGAAACCAGGGAGAAATTATGAACAAAAAGGAGCACAAGAAAAAGAATGGTTTCATGACGCCAAGGGAATATTTTCAATAGGTAAATGGTAAACACTGTCAGATTCCATAGGGAAGTCAAGTCCAAACTACACAGAGCCAAGGTGGATTAGACACCTGCAAGCCACCAGAGACAACTGGAACATTGTAATAATGGGACAGATGTGAGTCCTGTGAGGGGTCAAGGAATAAATAAACCAGACTATAGAGAGGAGAGGGTATGCAGGCTACTCTGGGAAGAGTTTAATTCTGAGGGCACAGAAGGAAAAAGAACTGTATCCACAAACTTCTTGGTTAAACAAAGTGTTTTATTTTTTTCTTAAGATTGGACAGATGAGCATATGTCCAGGTAAAAGGAGAAATGAGGCCTATGGGAGTGAGGGAATAATTGTGGGGACAAGGTTTTAGAAAGTTTTTGGGGGAGTAGAACCAAGAAATCAAACTGGTTGGCATTACAAAATACTTTGCAATGTTGTTTTTTAGTTTATACCTAGTAAGGATGGTGGATGGTCATTTGTCATTGTTTTTATTTTTAATGGTTGATAAAGGAATTTCAGGAAGTTCTCATTAGGAAGGCCTAAGTTTTCTAATGAAAAACACTGCTCTTCTTTCTCCTCAAAAGAGATGAATGCCAGGCTCAGTAGTGGTCCCTTGTAGTCAGTCCCAGCTGTTTAGGAGGCTAAAGCAGGAGGATTACTTGAGCCCAGGAGTTCAAGGCCAGTCTGAACCCCATAGTGAGACCCTGTCTCAAGAGGAGATGGGGGTGAGGCTTGGGGAGAAAGAAAGATGAATGAATTATCAGACATTATATTTTTTTAAATTTATACCAGGAACTCTTCAATTAGAGAAAACAAGCTTGTCTAGACTTGCCAAAATAAATAAATAAATAAAATTCCAGAACACCAAGGACAATTTATATGAATCAACATTTCTGTTTTCCCTAAGTCATACATCATTAGATGAGCCATCTAGTGAGCCTGTATCTCATTGTGATGTTACTGGCATCCTTGTGGTTATGTCGCTGCATTTTCTAGGCTGAATTATTTAGTGTACTGATTTTTTTGAGCTATATATACACAAAGGTCTTTGAGTATACTTTCAGTGAATATAGAAGTTTGTTGCAAATAAGTTGTCTTTGTTAACCATGGTACCTATGGGATAAAATTTGTAAAACAGTATTAGGCTAGCAAGGGTGAATGTTAAAGATGTTTTTACTTATTATCTCATGTATGAATATGAAATATAAACAGTTGAGACTAGAGAAGAAAACTTGCAGCTCATTTTCTATATGTGATAACTTTAATTGTGCACTTAACGATTTCACCTTAAAAATAATACCTCTCCCGACAGTGTATGTATCTTCCTCCTTCATTCCTCCACTTTATGATGTGAGCGGGAACAGAATATAGATTATTCTAATAGTTGCTCTTAATTAATGTTTTGTGTTTCATTGAAGAATAACTAAAAAATGTTTGTTACAGTGTTTCTCCTAATTTTGTTAGCATATTTCAGCCCCAGTAATGAGATAGAAATCAAAGATAAAACAAGATAGCAAAGAAAAGTATTACTTACAGTAAATATTTAGACTGTATCACATGGATTAACTTGTAATGCATCCTGAATTTGTAAGCAGTTGTTTATGCTGATCTTTCTTTTAAAATGATTTAAAATAATCAAGGCATCTTCCTTCACTTGGTAGTATTAGTGATTACTTTTATAAAGTTCTTTTTGCTAATGCAGTACATTTGCTTAATATGCATGTTTCTATTTACTCCTTTAAAGAATATGCTGTCACAAATTTTATATCAGATGTGCAACCTCTGTAAGAAAGCTTTTCCTAGTATCCATAGTGGTACAGTGAAGTGTTTTCTTTTTGAATTAGTTCTTATTTAAAATGACAAAATTGTGTGGGCATTCACATGTCTATTGTGGTAAATATGAAAATAAATGTTAAATAATGGCTTAGTAGACTGTGTCTTCCACCAAAGGAGGGGTGAAATGAAAGCCTCATTAATGTGGTACACATGCCTCAGCTGAGAAGCTCTTTCTCATCACCTGTTTTCAGTCTCTGCTGGTGCTTTAACTATTTATTTCCTTGTCTGCATGCCGCAACACAAGCTGATAGCTCACTGATTATTGTGAAGGCTTTCCAGGTGCTGTGTAAGCTATTAATAAATTATAATATATTCTTTTCCATTACTTACCACCTTTGAATTATAATTTTATCCATACCTGTATGAAAAATGTTCATGCATTCTTAATGATGACTTGTCAAGAGTCAGCATTTTGCTCAGTGATAGAATGCTTGCTTAGCAAGCATAAGGCCCTGGGGTTGATCCCTAGGACTGCAAAGAAGGAAAAAAGATGTTAAATAAAAAAGAGCCAGCATTTCCTTAGAAGCTGCCCATGTGTTAAAGGCGTTATAATAGATACTCTGATTATGCACAAAGCAGCTAATCGATGTAGTCCCTTAATTTCAGAAGATTAAAGTTCTGAGGGGAAAGAGAATGAAAATTTATAAACGTGCACATACAATCCCAAACTGCACCAGTTAGTTTGTGCACCTTAATCAAGTAGAGAATAAAGAGAGAGGTGGGAAGCCTTATGAGAGGCAGTATCCACATGCAGATTAGGTTATAAATTTAATGCCATTTGATGTGTCTGATAAAATATGTAGGTATAATACATAAAATTTGAGAAAAAAGAACAAATGAGTTTCGTCTCCAAAATATAGCCACTTCTAGGCTTTGTTGTAATCTCTATGCATATTTTCATGTAATTATAATTAAGATGGTTAAGCTTTAAAAAATTCTTTCATTTAATATAAGTATGTAACAAAGAGGAAAGCTGATTTTCATGGCTCTAATTTTAAGTATTAATATGATATTCAATTGAGGATACATATATCTAATTAGCCATTCCTGTTGTATTGGCTATTCAGACCTTTTTGTTCATTTGTTTGTTTGTTTGATTAAGTAAACTTGTGAAGAAAAATCACAGAATATTAGCGGTTTTTATTTGACCAGTAGAGGAAACCTACTGGGGAGAAGAAATGTTGTAATGACTCCATGAAGAAGAAATTACAGCTTAGATGTTTTCCAGCAGATGGAGATACAAACAAAGATCCCCTGGAAACTAGGGGCACACAGTTTTGAAGACACAGGAGAGTTCTTCAGTCTAAAGGTGTCTCATTGCTTAAGTGAGAAAGTGGCACAGTCCTTAAGAGAACTAGATACTTGAAAAAGAATTCAGGAAGTTGAATCTTTAATCTTATTAACATCTAGAATAGAACCTTTATAGCCATCCTATGAATATACTATCCTTTAGAATATTTAAAAAAATCACACGTGCGCGCACACACACACGAGTTAAAATGTCTGTGTGTATGTAAGTGTAATCTATATATATATGTGTAAAGTTTAAGTATTTAGAAATGACAGCATTTTGTGTCTGGATAAAATAAAAAGTGGGGAGTGTATTAGTTTTCTATTGCAGCCATAACAGATTACTACAAATTTAGTGAATTAAAACAATGCCAATTTGCTATAGTTCTGTTAGAAATCTGATGGGGTTCTCACCAGGCTAAAATCAAGGTATCAGCAGAGCAGTGTTCTCTACCATAGGCTCTGAGGAAGAATTTCCTTCCAATCTTATTCATATTATTGATCACATTTAATTTCTTGCAGTTTTAGAGCTGAGGTTCCCCTTTCCTTGCTGGAGGCCTGCTCTTTCTCTCTAGAGGCTGTCCTTATTCTTTCTCCTGCTTTTTCTGAGCTCCTACAAGCCTTTATGGTCCTTGCTTGAGGGTCCCATCTCAGCTTTCTCATGCTTTAAAATCTCTGTATATCTCTGCTCCCAGTGTGAGAGATTTCTGTTTTTAAGAGAGAAGGACCCAGCAACCCACTCCCAAAAATCAATCTGCCATTGAAAACCCTATGAACAGCAGAGAAGCACTGACGATAGTGTTTCCCCTATTGTACAGAGGGTCGCTATGAGCCGGATACTGACTTGATGGCACCTAACAACAACAACAACAACAACAACAACAACAACACAATTAGATTGGTATGATATTCAGGATAATCTCTTAAGCTCAGGACCCTTAACCTTAATTATATCTACAAAGGCTGTTTGGCCTAATGCATTCTTGGATTCCAGATATTAAAGCATGGACATTTTGGAATGGGAAGGGTGGAAGGGGAAATGAGTAAGAAAGAGTAGTGAGAGAGTGAATATGATCAAAGTACATTATATACATGTATTGGTTAGTAGGTGCTATTGAGTCTTGTCTGACTCACAGTGACCCTCATGGGGTTTTCAATGGCTGATTGTTTCAGGATTGCCTCAGGAGTGAGTGGATTGCCCCATTCTTCTCCCAGTTTTGGAGTGCTGGGAATTGAACCTCGGACCTCAGAGACTGCAGAGTGGTGCTCTACCAACTAAGCTAAATCCCAGCCCATATGCGTGTATAGAAGTGTCATAATACAACTCCTTTGTACAGTTAATAAATGCTAATTTAAAAAGTTTGGGCTGAGGTTTAGCTTGGGTGGTAGAGTGCTGCTTTGTGCTCTCTTAGGCCCTGGGTTCGATCCCCAGTACTGCAGAAATGGGAGAAGGACCTGGCAAACCACTCCTGAATCAATCAGTCATCAAAAACCCAGTGAATAGCAGAGAAGCACTGACATAATGCTAGGTATGGCAGTGTTGGGAAATGTTTTGATCTGTTTTACCTAGGGTTGGTATGAGTTGGACCTGACTGGACAGCACCTAACAACAGTAATTTAAAAAGCACGGACATTTGGAGGGTGATTAATTCAGCTTATTATTTATGGTAAGGGACTTTGTGGGGAATGGGGTGGGGAAGTGGAAACAGCTTTTTACATCACTTTTGTAAGTTTTACAAATAATTCTAATTTATATGTTGTTGTTGTTGTTGTTAGGCACCCCTTGAGTTGGTATCCGACTCATAGTGACCCTACATACAACAGGTGAAACACTATTGTCAGTGCTTCTCTACTATTCATAGGGTTTTCAGTGGCAGATTGATTTTTGGGAGGGGGTTGCCAGGTCCTTCTCCCAATCTAATTTATACAGAATTAATAAATTTTTGTAGGGTTTTACAGTTAAGCTGATTCACTTTGCTAGCTTAACATGCCTTAAAGTTGAAAAAAGAGTTAATGATTTCTTGGAGAAAAGTGAATCAGTTACTGATTTGCTGTTTATGATATAGAAAGGAGAATAATCTTTCCTGTATCTTTAGCCATCTATTTAGCCAAGGCAAATACATACTTTTTAAGTAAAAAAGTTTGTAATGAGGTTGTACATAGTGGCTATGACTATGGAGGTACTTTATGTGGGAGCCATTTGGTAATACATGCTCATCTACCTTTTAGCATTCTAAGAATTATTTACTTACTGAACATACATTAGGTGCCAGGCATGGCATTATGTTCTAGGGCTACATATTTATTTCTGCCTTTGTAGGACTTAATGTTTATCAGGAAACAGAAAAGAGAAAATTGTAACTAAAGTCATTACAATAACTCAGGACACCTGTTGGTGTAATGTGATTGTATGAGAGCACATGTTGTTAGGTGCCCTGGATTCAGGTATGACTCATAGCAACCCTCATAGGATTTTCAATGGCTGATTGTTTTGGGATTGCTTTGGGAGTGGATTGCCAGGTCGTTCTCCCATATGAGAGTACATAGCATGGAAATAACAAAGACTTGTATGTCACAGTGATTTTTCACCTTCTTCCCAACTTGATCTAGATTTCTCTTAGCCCATTAACTGTAAAGTTCCTAAGGAGTTTCTGGATTGTGGATGCTGGTAGTTTTCTTGAAAAGCAAATTTTATGATTTCTTATGCTTCTCAAGTAGTTTTATTATCTGCATTTATCAAAATTCTTGTTCTTCATTCATTGGGCTTCCTTAAAACATGGATTGCCTTCTAGTTAATAATAAAGAAATTAGTTATTTTACACTAATATAGTACAAAATGATAATGATGTTATGGAAAATAATTTTCTTAAAAGGCCGGATAAGGCATTTTGTTAGTTACTTTAATGTATTAGCAAATACGAACTTGTTAAGTGTTGTGCAATTGAGCTTTCTGTGGAAATGGAAATGTTCTATATCTGTGCTGTTGTATCCAGTAACCAATAGACACACAGAGATACTGAATACTTAAAATGTGGCTAATGTGACTGAATGAGTGAATTTTAAATATTAAGTAAAATTTAAATTTGAATAGCCAATTATAGCTAATTATAGTATGCCATTTTTGTTAGGTTCCATCAAGTCAGATCCGACTCATAGTGACCCTGTGTACAACAGAATGAAACACTTCCCAACACTGTGCCATGTACATGATCATTTTATGTTTCAGCCCATTGTTGTAGTCACTATCTTTCTTCTCATTTTTGAGTCATGCCACATCAGCAAAAGGAGGTCCCCAGGGACTTTACTCCAATCCTGTCATTAAAGTCGACTCTACTTTGAGGAGGCAACTCTTCCTCAATTGTTTCTTGAATGCCTTCAGTCTGAGGGGCTCACTTTCTAGCACTATATTTGACAGTGCTTCTCTGCTATTCATAGACTTTTCAATAGCTAATTTTTCTGGGAGTGGGCTACTGTTTCCTTTTCCCTCATCTGTCATAGTCTGGAAATTCGGCTGAAACCTGTCCACCATGGGTGAATCTGCTGGTATCTAAAATACTGGTGCCATAGGAACATCTCCCACAGCATGACAAGCTGACAGATGTGAGGAATTATAGTATAGGAGATAATATATAGTATAACATAAATAAATAATAAATATCATAGTAACAAACATTGTACAGGATAAGACAACACAATTCTGTACCATATTAGAAATACATTTAGATAACCACATTAAAAATCATGACAATAGGGCCTAGTGTTCTAAAGTGGTATTATGGTTTGGATATAAAGTGTCATCCAAAGACCTATGTGTTGAAGGCTTAGTCCACAATGCAACAGTGTTCAGAGGTTCTTGAATCAAGAGGGCTGAAACATCTACAATGGTCTTATAGTCCATTGATGGGTTCATAATTGAATAGACTATTGGGAAGTGGTGGAAACTGTAGGAGATGGAGTCTAGTGGAAGGAAGTGTATCACTGGGAGCTTGTCCTGGAAGGATATCTCTTGTCCTGCACACCTTCCTTGCTTTCTCCCTCTTGCTTCCTGGTAACCACAAGGTGAATAGCCTACTCTGCCACATGCTTGTACCACCATAATGTTTGAGCCTTATGTTAGGCCCAGAGCAGTTGAGCCAACTAATCATGGACTAAAACCTCTGAAACCATGAGCCAAAGTAAATCTTTCCTCCTTTAAGTTGATTTCTTCAGGTATTTTGTCACTGCAGTGGAAAGCTGACAAAAACAGATGGCCTTGGAAAAACTACCCCTATGGAGTTTTATAGGCCTGCAGCCATACCACTCTGGTGTCCAATCCCATCAGATCTTGGAAGCTAAGCAGGGTCGGGCCTGGTTAGTACTTGGATGGGAGACTGCCTGGCAACACCAGGTGTTGCAGGCTTGGGAGAAGGATCTGGCAACCCACTCCTCCAAAAACCAATCAGCCTTTGAAAAGCCCTATAAATAGAGAAGCACTAACAGCAGTGTTTCACCTATTGTATGTAGGGTCAGACACCGACTTGAGGGCACCTAACAACAACAGCAACAACAACAATGGAGTTTTAGAAGACATTGTGGCTGCTGAGGGACAGGAGGCTCCTAAATCAGGGTAGCTCCTGCACTTGGCATGGATTTTGCCTCTTTGCACCAGGTGGTCCATCTGTACAAAGACTTCATAGAGGAGGAACACTTGAGGCTGCCCATCTGGTTACATGTGCCTTCTGTCCTAAATTGGTTTCCAAATACTATACAGGGGCTCCTATAGTCATATAAGTCTAAATGTTTAGTTAACCTAAGAATACCCATTAACATTTTAAAACCAATTAACCCGTGTTCACACAGAGTGAAAACAAATTCGATAATTTGGACTCAGGAAAAACAACCTACTAGGACTCACATAAGGTTTAATGCCCTCTCAGTTGTTTCTAATTATTATCTAGAAAGTAGTGCTAGAAAAGATAATACAAGTTGAATTTAGTAGTCTACTGTGGTTCTTGACTTACTGCATACTCACAATCGAAAGGCAGCACCGAAACAGTCATTAGATGTATATACCTGTGTTATTTCCTCAGCTCTTCCTGAGACTCTTTCACCCCAAGTGCTTTGTCCTATTATGTCACCCCGTTTTCTTCATGGCAACATCACTAGCTGAATGATCATTTTCATTTATTTGATATTTATTTGCCTAGAATGTAGGCTCCATGAGAGCCAGGAATTTGCCCAACTTGTTTATCACTGCATCCCTATTATAACAATGGCTGGCATAATAGGACCTCAGTAAACACTTGAGATCTGGCTGAAATCTACCAATTTTAAGCGTACAGTTTGATGACTTTTGATAAATGCAAGATACAGATATTTTTGATAGAAACACAAGATATAACATTCAGTTCTATCATAGTTTATTGTTGTGGTTCTAAATTGTAATAAATAGGAAAATAGGACTCCATGGGGAAGGATGAGACCAACTGAAATAAAGAAAAGTAGCAGTTGTACCATTTATGGTTTTTACCTAATATGGAAACCCATATAGTCTTGACTTTCATTGGATGTGCAAGTCTCTTGGAACCATACAATTTCTCCCATTTATACAGAAATATGTTATTGTATAGTATATTGTCTGATGGTAGTTTTCTGAGACTTTTTAAAGCAAAATTGAATAAAATTCATGATTGTGGAAAAATAATTTGCATTCAATTTAAAACAGAGTTTTATTGATTGTATTCTCATTTGAAATAACTGCAGGGAAAATCACCTGGGCTAACTCAAGTTGGATACTGTTTACTAGGGATTTAGCCTTAAAAAGAAACTCATTTCAATTTTAGCTGTGACAGCTGTTGAATGAATTTTCCTGCATCCTTTACAGCAGGGAATGATAGTTTGTAACTTTGTCTTCCAAGATTTCCTATCCATCCAACACATCCAGACTGCGGGGATTGTGCTTTCTGAATGTCGTTAAAACTTAGATTATGTGGACAGAATATTTTTTAATGTCTAAAGTGAGTAAAACTGTGATTGTAAAAGTGGATATATGGATGGTATACAGAGACCTTTTTTCCCTTTTCCTGAAATTGTTTTTCCATTTGTGTTGTGATTATACCTGGCTTTATGTGAAAAGATTATATTGGAACTTGGTATACTTTTATAGAATGATATAAGAGGTTACAGTTTATTTTGAAAGATGTATTAGCTTAGTTTTTAATGGTCCAAATAAATGTTTCCTTGATGCAGACATCAGTTTTGATTACTTGTGATGCTTTCTTCACTGCTTTTATGTTTTATACCAGTTTTTAAAATGTGATAAACTGTAACCTGCCAGATAGAAAAGAGTAAATAGTATTAACCTTTCTAAGTTCAAGAGTACTGGGAAATGCTTGACAAAGAAAGGAAATATGTTTTATATGTTACCGTTTTATGAACCTCAGAGTCTGTTCGTGAAGAGGGAGGGCAAAGAGATACACCTGGAGGATTCAAGAGAAATTCTTTCCCTCCTACTTAAAATCTTGCTATAATTCACAATCACATCCCACCTAGCATGGCTTCTTAAGAATGAAAGAATGAACAGTTACAATTACATATTGAGGTGAACCTAGCAGCCCCCCAAACTCCCAAACAGAAATGTGTTAGAGTTTCATTTTTCCCCAAGGAAACCATTTAGGTTACCTCCAAACTAAACACAGTTCAAAATTGCTTCCCTAATGGAATAAGTGGCAAACTCCAGCTAAAGCTTAAATATTTGATTCCCAAGTGGAATGGTCTAAAAATAAGCACATTTGCAGTAGACTTGAGGCACTCCCTTTAGTCGGCCCAATTGTAGTTCATATTTTGCTCATGACTGGCAGTTTTTGTTGTTGTTAGTTTCTGTCCAGTTGGTGTCTGACTCACAGCGCCTGTATGTACAACAGGCAAAACAGTATTGTTAGTGCTTCTCTGCTATTCTTAGGGTTCCAATGGCTGATTGTTTTGTGGGAGTGGGTCTCCTAAACCTACAGCACATGGTGTTCCCAGGTGTTTTCCCATCCAAAGTACTAACTAGGCCCAACCTGGCTTAGTTTTTGAGATCTGATGGGATCAGATACCACAGTGGTATTACTAGCAGAAATTGATCTGAACCTGGCAAATAGAAGACCAGGTAAGATTAGTTGACTCCTCCGTCAGCATACCTTGTTCTTCACAGGATCATTGGATTATCTCATTTCATTACATCATTGTACAATAATGTTGTCCAGTAGAAACATAATGAAAATTACAAATGTGAGTCACATATGTAATTTTAAATTACCCAGGTGAAATTAATAGCATATTTCATTTAACTTATTGAAAATACCATCTTAATATCAATGACAAATTATTAATATTTTAATTACTTTTTCATACTAAGTTTTTGAAATCAAGTTAATACTTATTGAACATCTCCAAGACATTTTTTGTTCTGTTTTGTTTTGATGATGCTGAAGATTGAACCCAGGCCCTTGTAGAGGCGAGGCAAGTATTGTAATACTGAGCTGTACCCCTACCCTCTTACTGAAAATCTCTATTTAGACTAAGGTGGGTTTCAAGTGCTCAGTATTCACATTTGACTAATGTATAGTACCTTGAAATTTTAATTCTCTAGTGTTTGAAGTTTTGCACTTTGAGAACTTCTTAAAGGGTTAAGTGTATACTATAATGATGATGTTGTTAGGTGCTGTCAAGTCAGGTCCTGCTCATAGTGACCTTATGTACAACACTTTTCTGCTGTTGATAGGGTTTCCAATGGCTGTTTTAGGAGTGGGTTGCCAAGTCCTTCTCCCATTTTTGTGGTGCTAGGGATTGAAGTCAGAGCCTTAGAGAATGCAGAACAAGTACTCTACCAACTGAGCTAACCCCCCAGCTCACTATAATGATAGGCACACAAAATCTTCCAGATGTTAGGTTATTCAAAGGACTTCTAAATTCTCCTATTTCAAGGTTTAGTATTTTATATGATATAGTATAAAGAAGATAGATAATAAATTATTTTGTTCTAGTATTAATGGGAAGAAATTAGTGACTATGAGGAATAGAGAAAAACAACTACCGACATCTGTTTCAGTGTAATGATGATGATGTTGTTGTTGTTGTTGAGGATGAGGGTAATGATCACAACTTGAATGAAAAAGGCAGTAATAAACTCTGTAGACGTCTGAATTGATCCTCATGTCAACTCTTTGATGGCAGTTCTTTTGTAATCCCTTTTAATGATCTCTTTCTACAAGTGATTAAACTGAAAGTGATTAAGAGATTTTTTGCAAAAGTCACACAGGTAATGTATGCACATATATGACTACTGGATTCTGAAACCTATGCTCATAATCACTTTTCTTTGCTTACCCCCCTGTTTATGTGTCTATGATTGTTGTGGGCAAACCGGGCTTGGAGAAAGTACACAGATGAAAAGGAGTTGCAGCTAATTCCTAAAATTTTTCCAGTATTCCACTACATCTGTTTACTCCTTCAACCTTTCAGCAGTAGTCTGAAGAGGAGAAAATGATTGGAGATATAATTATTCTTGAAAAGCTGACTTTTGCCCTCTCATTTTGTCAGCCATGCCTTGGGCATTGATGTCATTTTAGTGGAGCTTGTGAATGCCACTTTTGGAGCTGAGGTGTGATGATCCATCTCCAACTAACAATCAGTGCCACAGCATGAAAAGATTATTTTTTTTCTTACCAGTTAATCTTGCCTTGAGACCACCAACCCACTTTCATATAATTTCTGCTATTTGTTTTTCACCTCTCAGTGTCCACACTCAAAAACAATTCCCTGTTGAGTGATCATATTGGTATTCATGATGTATTGAACAAGACTTAAATTTCTGTTGTTTCTATGAAGTCCAAGAGAAGACCTGTCTCGCACTTAGGATTCACAGATGAGATATTTGCAGATGTATGTTTCTGATATAGTGCTTTATATGCCCACAGTATTTTTATCCTATAAATTAGATATTTGTCTGATAATGTTTTAGAAAAACTCTAGTTCAATGTGAATGTGATTAATTATGCCTTCCTGTCTCAGTCATCCCTCATACCCTAATGTTTGATTGATTCAATTGGATTAAAATTAGGGTCATATAAATTTGGTTACATAAATATGGGCTTGGGATATTAAGAAGGTCTTACCTTTCTCCTTTCAGCTTTAAATTATTGAAACTGTTAGCTTTATAATTTTCTGCTTACTATATTTTTAAGCTATTTTGGAAAATTAACTGTGTCTACCTCTTACTATTCAATGAGCAAGATAAAATGGGAGGAGAAATTTCCTCAGATGTAGCTGAGTTTTAATTAAGTTGTATGTAAGTTTACTGAACAAATCTACGGTAAAAAGGTACTTTTATAAGTTTTGTGTATCACTAGTTCTCTTCTTGTGGATTAATTTATAATAGTCACACCAAAGAGAAGCCAAAAAATAAGAATAAACACTGAATTACTTCTGAAGGAAAATTCTGTTTTTTAGAAAATACTATTATGCATACTTTAGATTTCTAAAAATTGACACAGCTGCAAATTTTCATTAAAACAGAGACTTACTGAGATTTAGCCCTGGGCTTGGATTGCACATGGCTGTAACCCCAGCATTTTGGGAGGTAGAGGCATCAGGATCTTGAGTTTCAGGCCAGTCTGGGCTACGAAGTGAGACCCTGTTTCAAGAAACTAAAGCCAAAAAAAAAAAAAACCCAAATAAAACAAACAAATAAACAAAAAAACCCCACCAAAAAACAAAACAAAACAACACTGCAGAATTAGCACTGTGTCATCACAGAAAGAAATAGGATTAAAGTTTGTTTTTCATTTTAATGGCGTTTGCTTAGAGACCTGCATCTCAGTACCTACCTCATTTCCTACCTATCTAATTTTAGGTCTTTTCCTCTCTTGTCTTTGATTGTCTTTTTGTCTAAAGTAACTTCTTCATCTGTAAACTATGAACGAAACATTTCCTTGGCTTTTCTTATCTCTTTCTGCCCATCCATCTGGTAATTGGTAATCCCCTAGATCCTGAGAAAAATAGACTTTTAGAATTATTCCAGAATATCACCTCTTTATTACAAGTTTACTTTAAAACCTAATTTTCCTAAGCCCACATCACACACTTTGATGAACCTGGTCAAAATTTCAGAACATTTAAATTTATACAGAATTGCTAAAATACAAATGCTAAAAATAGTAAAACACCAGGCTTTTGACTTTTTTTGTGATTATCATATCCTACTTCTAAGCCTCAAAACTGAAAGTATTTTCTGATTATAATCTCTGTTTCTTCCATCATACCCCAACTCCCCCATTCCTTCTGATTATCATCTTCATCCTAGCTTTCTCTGCCAGTCTCCAAATCACCTCTCCTTTGTGGCTTAGCAGGCTTCTCTATTCAGCCTGGGCCTGTTGTCTTTTGCACTACATTCTTTTTACAGTCTAGAATCCTATAGCCAGTGTTTCTATGGCTAACTCTGTGCAGTGTCATTTCACTCAAAAACTTTAAATACTGCACATTGCTTATCTTTTCATCCAACCCTTCATTTGGAAGAGACTGCTCTGTGGGCTTGTAGATCATTTGTTTTGAGCATTGTTGTGGCACTTGTCACATTATACTCACTGGATCATTTCTGAGTTCTTCACTGTTAGGACTCTTCCTTGGTCAGAAAGGTGCTTCATGAATATATGCCAACAGATTGATAGGCTATCCAGGGACTCTGACAGGGATTTATTTTTATAACTGCTGTTGCTTTGTTTTGTAGTTAGAATCTGTTATTTCTAGATAAGGACAACAACTGGGATTTGTGTGGGAAATATGTTACAGAGAGTTTGACAAGCTAATCCCATTTAGAAAAAAGTTCATCCTGGATTTTATGCATAGATCCAGTTGATGTTTATTTTGTTGGTACAGAGCAGTGTTAGATTTTAGCAAAAGAATACTGTATACGTTTACAACCCAATGTCTTGAAATAGTATTCCAAAGTAATTGAATAATCACTGAACCACATCTTTATTGTTTTCACTGTTTTTCTGTAACTTGAGAAAATTTGATGACATTTCACCCTTAGTGCCTTTTACTGGATGCTCTAGCAAATAAAAGATAAATTATGCCCAGAAAGCACAAGTAAACCTGCACTTCCTAATCCCTTAACACCCATATTTATAAATGAGCAAATTGGTGCACAGTTGGGCTTGCATTTGTGCTTTTATACCTCTAGCAAATTTGTGGCTAAATTGAGAATTAAAGAGATAAAAATCTTTATTTTTCAAGATACTGTGATGAGTTAATCAAATATTCCTTTTTATATTTGGCAAAATAGTGATTAGGGACAGAATTTTAACTTTGTCACCCATTAACATGTCTTTTGGTCTATAAAAAAAACATTTATGGTATCTATTCCTTGTTTTAAAAAAGTATGCATTAGTGACAAAGAGTGTTCCTCAAAGCTGTAATTATTTTAAGTGAACAGGGAGCAAGCAGTGTTTTCTATTGGGTTTGCATGTGTACATTCAATTAGGAATTGTTTTTTGCTATTGCAGTTTACTATTACTATTTCTTTATTTTGCTAATACAGTCACTAAGAAGTATTCATTCATAAAGTTGATTTTTTTAAATCATGAAATAAGAATATACTTTGATAAGTCATTAATGTAGCATCTGCCTTCATTTGGAAGCAGTATGATATAAAGCAGACACTGAGCTTTGAATACAGTAGAGAGGTGTCTCACTTTTCCTGGGTACCTATAATGGATCTCCTTTAGAAATATCCTTTCACTTTGAAGTAAAAACCGAAGGTCCTGTTTCAGGAGCTCGTGTGAGTTGTTGTTAAAGATTTTTATTCTTTTATGCCAGCATTTTCTGTTTCATATTCTTGTATTTTCTCTAATTTTTGAACTTCCATCAGTGTTTATCATTATGAGGAAAAACAGTCATCCTGGAAACATTCGAATGACTTTAGAAATTTGTTATTTCAATTTATATCTTTGTTATTACTTTCAAAGTTTATACCTCAATTGACATTTTATTATTTAGCCAAATAGGTTTGTCTTGTGCACATGATACAGTATCTCAGAAGCCTTCACTCACTTAGCTAGAAACTTTTATGTTATTCTTGATTCTTCTGCTTCCTCCATCAAATTGTATCCACTCTTTTCCAAAAAAACCTCCTGCCACTACTTCAGGCTCTCACCTTCCCTTGCTTGGATATAATATTGCCTAAAATATTCTTCCAGTTAGTTTTCCATTGCCCAGTTCCTTTCTTCTCTAGTTATTTTTCTATACAGCTTTCTTTCTTAAGTATAAACCTGATTATGTCACTTCTCACCTCAGGTATTTTCATGGTTTTTCATTGCGTACAGAACATGAGACACGGCTTGTCATGATCTGCCTTTCATGTGTGTTGAATCTATGTCCCTTCTACCCTCATTTCTATACATAACTGTTTCAAATATGTATTAAATAGCTGTGATGCTTATTAATCAAGTCATAAGTAAGGCCTTCTGATTATAGGTGAGTAGAATAGAAATCTCATTCCTGATTCTAAATTGAATTCTAATTCTAAATGAAGCTTCTTGTTGTTAAGTGCTGTCGAGTCCGTTTCTGACTCATAGTGACCCTATGAACAACAGGCAAAACACTATATCGCCAGTGCTTCTCTGCTGTTCACAGGGTTTTCAGTGGTGGATTGATTTTTGGGAGTGGGTTTCCAGGTCCGTCTCCCAAGCCTACAGTATCTGGTATTCCCAGGCAGTCTCCCATTCAAGTACTAACCAGGGCTGACCCTGCTTAGCTTTCGAGATCTGATGGGATTGGATGCCACAGGGCTACGGCTGTATGCGAAATGAAGCTTAGCAGCTTCCGTTTTATTATTTTCCCCCATGAATTCCACACTTGCTAACACTGGTTTAGTGGCTTTCTTTTTATTAATAATCTTTTTATAAGTTTGAAGTCTACACAGTTTACTTATATTCTGTCTATAGTTACTTGTACCATTCTCTTGTTTTTTACTTTTTCCTCTGGAATTTAACCCTTTTGTATATTCTGTTAAAATGTTGACAAACAAGCATTTCATTCTGTCATTTAGGCAAATATGTATGTCTTTGTTGTTGTTGTCGTTGTCGTTGTTGTTGCTGATTTGTTTCTTTGAGGGTCTCACTATGTATTACAGGCCGGCCTACAACTTGCAATCCTCCTATCTCCACCTCTCAAGTCCTAGGATTATAGGCAATGCACCCCATACCCAGCTTGTGTGTCTTCTTTGTATCTTTTCTTTTTGTATTTACTATAGTGCATTAATCTGAGCCAAGAGCAACTTCTTTGTGGTATAGTAATCATTTGGCTCCATTTGTTCAATAAGTATCTATAATTGTATGTGTATATCATTTTACTGTTTACAGAGGACTTTTATATTTGTTAATCTATCTGATCTGAACAGTTCTGTTAGGTTATTGTAATCACCCTTCCAGTTTATTGACTAAGACTTTGAGGCTTATAGGGTCAGTGCCATGGTCTGGTACTCAGCTGGGTGATGGCACCTCTACAGGATCATGCTGTCTCCCTTACCATCTTGTCACTTCTGTCCTTATTGATCAAGACTGTAATTTCTGTGTATTCTAGAATATGCTTTGCTGATCATAATTAGAACTTTGAGCTATTTCATATGCTTTCCCCAGCATTTCTCTTAGTTAGGCAGGCCCAGCATTACTAATGCCATTTTACAACTGAGGATGGTGCAAATCAGGAAAATTAAGTGACTTTTCCCAGTTTGTGTAACTAGTGTTGTAGAAAAGCCAAGCTGAAACAAAACAAGAAAGATCTTCAGACTCCTGACCTACTGCTATTTCCATTGCTCCATGCTGCCTCTTTGCTCCACTGTGAGATGTAATAGACAGTAAAATGTATTTTTATTCTGAGATTCCACTGAAACAATTCTCAGGTTATGCCCTGTATAAAACAAAATAAAACAACAGCTGTTGGTTTAACTCACTATGAGTTTTTTATACCATGGTTGGTACTATGATTAATGGAATACATTGAATCAAATGATATATTAATTGACAGAAACTTGTTATTTGAGGAAGAAATAATTCAAGAGACATGAAGATAAATTTTAATATATGGGGATTTTAGGGTAAGAATTACAATTTTTCTCTTCAATCTCATAGGTTCTTAGTTGGAACAGACTCCTATAACAGGAGAGAGAAAAACAAATAAGTTCATTATCATGTATTTTTCATGTATACACAAGAAACATTCCTGGAATGAGTAGATCTCAAAGAAGTGCCTTTGAATTTCAGTTTTTGTGGCACATTTAGTAAAGGATAATAAATTTTTAGAGAAATGGCAAGACAAATGAAAGGACTTTAAGTCTCTCAGGGTGGCAACTTGTGGGAAGGCAAATCACTGGCAGATAAAAGGCTAGTTAGTAAAGCTTGTTTCTGTAGATTTTTTGATACCATCTCCACATGGTAAAGTTCTGAGGTTGTCTTCAGTAGTTAACCTTTGTTCTCCTGGCACAAGAAAGGTACCATACCTTTGTCCTTGTGGATCTATGTCTTGCTTTTAGGCAAATGGGGGAGAACAGAAAGTTTTCCTGAATCTGCTTCTTCTTAAATTGCCTCCAGCTCAATGATCCTTCATTGAGCATATTCTGGTCTCCTTCAGTATCATTCCACTCATCCTGCTCAGAGTAATTCTCAGGCCCTTCTCAGCCCATTGAAGGAAGATTGTTGAGGGAGGAAGTCTACACTTGCGTCTAACAGTCTCCTAGCCAGTAGCTGCAGCATCCTGACACACCACCATAGTTCTGCTTCATATCCATTATTTAATCAGTAAAATTGATGATGGATATAACAGCCTCTTTAGAGAGCATCTTGAGTGTATCTGTGATTCAGCAAGAAAAACCTCTACTGAACAGGTAGAAAGGAGAGAGTGTGGAATTCTTTATGATCACAGTGACACTTCAGGATTTCTGTTTAGCTGTGATATCTGTATAAGCCATACATGGTTTGATTGTGTATGTTTTTTTCTGTGTAATGTAGCAGCTGTTTTTTTTTTTTTCTCTATATCACACCCGAGTGCACCTGAATCTGTGTTTATGGAATTGGACATTGGTATTATATTTTATGAAGGAGATGAAAAATTATAAAAGTTGGATGCTTTAGATAGTATATATCAACATATGCATCCTAATTTATAAATAATATTACAGAGAAATTTATTATAGGGAAGAGGATGCCATAGCATAGGGAGGAAACAGGAAATTAATACCAAAAGGTAGCTAGGCATGGTAGTGCACACATGTAATCCTAGTGACTTGGGAGGCGGGGAAGGAGGCAGGGGAAAGGAGGATCACAAGTTCGAGGTCAGAGGCAGCCTTAGCAAAACCCTGTCCCAAAATAAAAAGTAAAAATTGGTATAGTGCTTACAAAAGCATGCATGAGGCCCTGGCTTCAACTCCCCCAGTACTGGGGCGGGGGGAGAATTAAAAGGTTTGAGTTCCCACTATACTGCTGATTTGCTTTCTGATTCTCACCCCTCTGAGCTTCTGTTTACTCAATTTTCAAGTGAAAAATAAAAATATCCTTTCATGATGGTTGTGAGGACTTAGCTAAACAAGATAAAGAGTCATTGCATACCATTAAGAGCTATTAAAGTATTATTTATTTTTGTTTGTTTATTTCTTGAGACAAGATCTCACTATGTAGCCCCACCTGGCCTTAAACTTTCACTCCTCCTGCCTCAGTCTCCTGAGTGCTGGGATTACAGGTATATGGCCCTGCCTGGCTTAAAATAGTATTTATTTTAATAAATAATGACTATTGTATGTCAGGCCCTTTAACAAAAATCATTTTAGTTCAGACCTAACAACACTGAAAGGAGGCATTATCACCTCTATTCGACAGATAAGAACAGGGATATAGAGAGTCTAAGTAATTTGTTCAGGGTACTACTGTTAACTGATAATTTCTATTTGAAGTCCCAGTGTCTATTTTGCTATGTTTAAGCTGTTAATAAAGGATAAGTAGTAGAGGCTTGAGCTTTAACAATGATTTGGATTATGCTTGTGTGAAATGGAAGTAATTTCCTAAACTAGAATTCAGGAGATTCAGACTGTCACTATATTTTTGTATTATTTTTTGGTAAGTTAAATGTATTTTATTAAATACACTTAAAACACTTGACTGTATTTTGCTAAGGTTTATATGTAAAATGTTTTCTTATCACAACTTTTGTCTTTATCAGAATAAAAAATTCCTTTGAAGTAATCAGAAATATTTTACAAATCCAATTTTAATATTTTGTTCATTTTTGTTTTTGTTTTTGTTTTTCTTTCTTCTTTTTAGCCATTCTTACACTGGCCAAGATTATAGTACACAAGGAAATGTTGGGAAGATTTCTTTAGATCAGATTGATTCGGTAAGCATCATATCCTTTTAAACTTAGAGCTTTGCTAATGGAGGAAGTACAGATTTTCTTCAGCTACAGAGTTTTAGGTGGGAAGATGGGAGAAAATGTTATTTCATTGTCTGCTCATCTAAAGAAAATCTTATGTCCTATGCTTGTGATTTTTTTAAATCATGGGAAAATCAAAATGAGAAAATTATTTATAGTTTAATAAAAACAGAATTTAATCAGTTATTTCAAAAGAGAATTATTTTAAATAATGATAATTAAATGCTATTTATGTGTTTAATTTAAGTACTATTAGAAAAAGAGAAGTGAGAAATATTAGATACCACTATCGTAACAAATAGCACAGACTGGTGGCTTAAACAATAAAAAATTTGTTTTTTTGATGGTCTGGAGGCTAGAAGGCCAAGCTCAAGGTAACTAGGTTTGATTTCTTCTGGGATTTTCTTCTTACCTATAAATAGGTGCCTTCTTTTTGTATCTTCATATGATTTTTTCCACTATTTGCATAATCCCTGATGTCTATTTTTTTCTTATAAGGTACACTCATATCCAACATCATGCCCTCATGTAACCTTAATTACCTCTGTTAAGGTCCTATTTCCAAATATAGTCGCTTTCTGAGGTTCTAGAGGTTATGACTTAAACATCTGAATTTGGGGGTGTGTGTGCCACAATTCATCAGTGTTTTTAATCAATAACGCTATGTATGGGCTACCCTCCTTCAGTGGCCTGAGGTAATGTATAATTCATTCCAGCTTTATTCACCTTATAGTTCCATCACAGTCAATTTTTAAACTTTCTTTTTACTTCTAATAGGACTTGTACACTATCCACAAAAGGGAAAAAAGAAAGCCACCCATTACTAATTTTTATTTAGACAACCACCAAATTATTCATACTAAGTTAGAAATATATTGATATTTTAATGCTAGAAAACAAGACTTATAATACCCTACTGGCAAGAGACCAGAATGAATGGATTGACTCCTATTTGATAGATTATAATCTAGTACTTATAGTTAATTTATCTAGAAACAGCAGTAGAGTTGCCTACTTTCCACAGTTGACTTGAAATTTGTTCTCAGTAATGTCTCATCTTTTAATTTCCTCTAAACAGTAATTTCTAATAGTTCCTTCCCCTGCTCCCTCCCTTCTTTCAAGGTTTGTGTTTCCTTTATATTACCTGCACGGTTGGAAGTTAATTCTATTCCTAACTTTAGCTAAATGTTTTCCAGTTTGCAAGCAAATATGAACCTGGTTGGATACTGTGGGAATACCCAGAAGTATAAGCATTGATTCATTTAGTGAATATATATTGAGCCTATCAATTATGTACCAGCCACTGAGCTGTGGATACGGAGATGAATAAAACCAAATGTTCTTACTTTCGTGGACCTTACCTGGGAGAAATAGACAACACAGTAAATAATAAATGTGCAATATAATGTAAAATTGTGTTAAGTGCTATGATGATGATCATATGGTGGGTCTGTGCTAAGGAGTACAGGTGTATCTTTATTGGAACAGCTTCCTAACTCTGTATTTCCTAATCTTCACAACAGCATGTCAATAGCATATTTCCGGATATCTTTGCGAACTCTTCCCTTTAGATTCTTCTTCTAACTGAAATCTGGCTCTATCAAGGAGTCTGCTGCCCCTGCAGCCCTCTTTTAAGTAGAGGTTGCTTTTCCCCCATACTCTATGTGAGTAAGGGGTCAGTGTCTTCCCTGGTTCACATGACCACTTCCCTGCCTTCCATTACCAGAGCTCCAGCTTCTTTAAAGCCTTGGTGATGATACTGCACCATCCAATACCTCCTTTGTTGCTGACCCTCTCTTTATTAATTGATAATTTTCACACTCAACTAGTGGTGTTTTACACTAGGACTATGCTTGTTGTTTTTAACCTCTGAAGCATCCATGTTGATAATTCATCTCATATCTTGGCCTTACAGTTCCTTTGCTGCATTTCCACAGTCATTTTTCTGTCTAATGGCCAACCCTCAACCGTATTTTCTCTATTTCCATTGTCTGAACTACTGTCAGGGTCCCTTAAGAATTGTTCCAGCTTCCATTCTTGCTCCCATGTAGTTTATAGCCAGAATTTGCTTCATTTATCAAATCATTACCAGTCTTCTGGTCAAAAGCCCTCTAGTTAGAGAAGACTTGGATGGGAAACTTAGATGGGAAGGGGGGGGAGGGGGGGAACATACGGGAGGGTGAGGGGTAACCTATATGAATAATGTTTATCAAATTGCATATATGAAAATTGTCACAATGAAAAGCATGTCAAAATGAATCACATTATGATGTACATTAAAAATTTCTAACAAAAAAAAACGCCCTCTAGTGGGTTTCCTTCGTACTTACACTAAAATCCACACTTGTTTTGTGGGCTATAAAACCATGTTGTTGTTAGGCACCTTTGAGTCAGGTCTAATGCATAGTGACCCTGTCTACAACAGAAAGAAACACTCCCCGATTCAGTGTCAGGCACATGATCTTTTTTATGTTTAAGCCCATTGTTGTAGACACTGTGTCAATCCATCTAGTTGAGGGTCTTCCTTTTTTTTTTTTTTTTTTGCTGACCAGCCACTCTCCCAAACATGATGTGTATCTCCAGGGATTGGTCTCTCCTGACAACACGTCCAAAATATGTAAGACACAGTCTGGCCATCCTTGCTTCCATGGAGCACTCTGGTTGCACTTCTTCTAGGGCAGATCTGTTGGTTCTTTTAGCAGTCCATAGTATATTCAATATTCGTCTCCAGCACCATAATTCAAAAGTATAAATTCTTCTCCTGTCTCCCTTATTCAACATCCAGGTTTCACAAGCATGTGATGCAACTGAAAATACCTTGGCATGAGTTAGGCACACCTTCATCTTTAATGTGACATCTTTACTTTTCAGCACTTTAATATAAAACCATATATCTATTCATTCCAATTCTGTCTTCTGCTCTGTTGTGTCACTCACTCTGTTCCAGCCACGTTTCCTTTATGCTGTCTCCAACACACCAAATTCATTCCTTCTCAGGGTCTTTGTTTTCATTTTCTTAACATGAATAGTGCTGTGAGTCTTCATTTGACTAGGATCTGATTTGAAATATATATGTCTTAGCCAAAATGCCATCTTCAGAGAGGCTTTTATGGCCACCCAAATCAATATACCTCTTTCCAACTCACACATGGTCTCATTCCTCTATTTTATTTACAGTGCTTTTGAAATCAGGTACTGCCTTTTCTCTGTTCATGGTCTATGTCTCCTCCCACTAGAATGTAAGCTCTTTAAAGACAGAATTTTTGACTTCTTTGTTCACTATTGGTTCCCCAGGGCTGTCCACATAATAAGTGTCCAGTAAATATTTGGTGATTTAATAAAAAGGAATCAAATAATTATATCAAAGGAAGCTGAAGTTGAATTGTGTTTTGAAGAACAGCAAGCTTTGGCTGTGTGGCACAGGGTTGGTAAGGACATACCAGGCAGGGCCAGCAGAAAGAGGAAAATGAGATGTGAAACATGACTGTGTGTGTTCATGGGACAATGAATAACCACCTGGAGCAAAGGATTCTTCTTGGTACAATAACAAAGTAGCTCCTCCTATCACAGTGCTTCCGTGGCATTTGATTTATGCCCTTGTTGGAGTCCTCATTATATAATTTACTATGTGAGTATGACTTACAATGAATATAATAATTCTTTTGTCTTTTTCCTTTACTTAACTGAATTAAAGGGAAAATTATGTTCTATCATCTTCTTTTCTAAAATACTGAATAATTCTTTATTATATATAATTGAAAAGTAGTTATCAGACATCGAGGGGACCTTGCATGCTCATATTAAGGTGGCTGAATATGCATTTTTTTTTTTTTTTGGATTAGAAAAATGGTTCAGAACAAATCAGATAATAGTATGAAGGAACCAATTGTTGTTGTTAGGTGCCGTCAAGTAGGGTCCGACTCATAGTGACCCTCAGGATTTTCCATGGCTGATAGTTTTGGGAATGCTATGGGAGTGGATTGCCATGTCCTTCTCCCAGTTTTTGCAGTGCTGGAGATTGAACGGAGTGCCTCATAGAACACAGAGCAGCATTCTACCAACTGAGCTAAAGTCCATCCCTACTAAAGTGCATAGAACTGGGCACTATGGCTTATTGTCGTTGGGTGCCCTTGAGTCATTTTTCAGTGGCTGATTGTTTTTTGAAATTGTTTCGGGGGTGGGCTGCCACAGGTCTTCTCCCATTTTTGCAGTGCTGGGGATTGAACCAGGGCCTCAGAGAGTATACAGCAGTACTCTGCCAACCGAGCCAAACCCCAGCTGTCATGCAAAAATGACCGGAAAGAATTTGCAGTAGTCCTGTTAAGGGAGGATGGAAGTCTAAATGAACTAGGTTGGGGATAGAAATATGTCCTTGTTCTTTTCAAAGGATGAAGGGAAACTAGGTGGACCCTGGAGGGAGCAGCAAAGTCAAAGTGAGGCTTCCGCTTCCTTACACAAAGAACATGTCAAGGGGTTTGTGAGGGAGTGAGAAATCAAGTTTTTAGAGGAGGGTACTTGGGGAAGTCAGAGAGAATGTAATTGAGACTGTGAGAAAGTTGAATTAAAAGTAGGCAATGATGTTTCATTTTTGACACTAAAGGAAAGTCCTGCAATTTTTTAATTTACTGATTTCTTTAACACATTAAAAAATTTTTTCCTTTTGAGAATAATTTGTATTTTTGTGTTCTACTTTATATTTGCTTTATCTTACAAATCTGTCTGCTACTCAGCAATTGTTCTTTTGGACATTCATGTCAGGGAGGTGGAATCTCATATTCACACAAAAACCTCTACAAGAATCTTCATAATAGCTTCAGTTGAAATAAAAAACTGGAAACAACCCAAGTGGTGCTCAGTGAGTGAGTGGTTAAACAAATGGTAGTACAGCAATACTATGGAATAATACTGGGTACTAAAAAAAGGAAATGTGCTTATACACAACAATTTAGATGAATCTTAAGGGGATTAATGTGGAGTAGTAAGACTCAGTCTCCCAAGCATTATATACTGTGCAATTGTATTTATGTAATACTCTTGAAATGACAAAATTATAGAGATGGAGAATAGATGAATGGCCACCAAGAGTTAGGGAACTGGCGGGGTGATGGAGCAGGGTGCAGAAAGAAGACAGAGGTAGTTATAAAAGGAAACATGAAGATCCTGGTGATGGAATCTTATGCATCCTGGCTGTGGTGGAGCATGCATGAACTTACCCATGTGGGAAGATTGTGTAAAGTTAAATACTCATAAACTCAGACAGGAGTGAATGAGTATACCTGAGGAAATGTGAATAAGACTCATGGATTGTAACAATGTTAGTGTTCTGGTTGTGAAAATGTATTATAGTTTTGCAAGATTTTATCTTTGTGGGAGACTGGGAATATGATGTCTCTTTGTATCATTTCTTATAGCTACGTGTGCATCTACAGTTATCTCCAAAGAAAAAGTATAATTAAAAATTTTCAAAAAGTAAACAGGAGAAATAAATTTGAACAATACATTGTGCTTAATTTAGTATGTTCAGAATGTTATCATTTTAACATGTGGTCAGTATAAAAATATTAATTCACAAAAGTTCATCTCTAACACAGTACACAATAATAGTTTTTAAGGTTTATTGAGGTGGTTTCCACACCCCTCCTCTGGTAGCGGAGGTTGAACCAGGGCCTAGGCAAGCACTCTACCCCTGAGCCACACTCCCAGTAGCCCTTTTTTAAAAACTTATCTTGAGCCAGTGTCTTGCTAAGTTGTGCAGGCTGCCTCCCAGGCCTTGATCTCGAGATCCTCCTGCCTCAGCCTCCTGAGTTATTTGGGTTACAGGTGTGTGCCACAGAGCCCAGCTTGGTTTTTGTTTTTTACTCCAGTTAGACTACATTTATAATCACAGCATATCTTATAGGGGATCTGGTATGTGTTCTTCATCACCAAAGCCTGTTTTTTCTTATAGCTTTCTACCAAATCCTTCCCACCTTGCATGCGTCAGTTGCATAAAGCCTTGCGGGATAACCACCATCTTCGTCATGGAGGCCGAATGCAGTATGGCCTCTTCCTGAAGGGTATCGGCTTAACATTGGAACAGGCATTGCAGTTCTGGAAGCAAGAATTTATCAAAGGAAAAATGGATCCAGACAAGGTAATTTTGAATAGAAGAGTGGCAAATGAAATTTAATTTGGTCTGAAAACTAAAAGGTCTCTTTTTAAAATATTCTTCCTGAAATGTAGTTGAAAATTCTAAAAGATAAATGTGTCTATAGTTTAGGTGAAAAAAACCCTTACATATTAATCTAATATGTGCTAAACAAAAGATCAAGAAAGGTGTCTTCTCCTTGGTAGGTATGCAGCTACTAGTAATTATAAGAATTAAATTACTTTGAGTTATATTACTGTAGGTATGTATGGTTGTATGCATGTACATATATACATATATAATATCATTTTGAGGACTAGGAGATATTGTAAATAAAGCAAAAGCAATTTCAAATGTTCTTTATTATGCAATGCAGAATCTTTCATAGCGCATTATTAGATTATAATCATTATAAGCCCAAGCACCTACTTTTAAACCTATCCCATATACTCCAGTTCTCACTCCTACTCCTTATTTCTTTTTACTAGTCCAAGCTAATAACATTTTATTTGGAAATATGGTTTTTTGCCCCTTTTATGCCATGTACTATGGTATGAAGTAAAAATTTTATGTTTAGTTCTTGGTTTGCTTCTTCCTGAAAAAAAGGCTAATTATAGAATGAAGAATATTTACCAAGTAAATTTGATAATGGGCATTTTTTATATCTTATGTTACCACAACAAAAATACCAAAGACTAGATGCCTTAAACAACAGAAATTTATTTCCTCACCGTTCTGGAGTCTGAAAATCTAAGATCAGTGTGGTGTTAGGTTTGGTTTCTCCTGGGACCACTCTCCATGGTGTTCAGTTGTGCTGACCTCAGTGGTCTTCTGTGTGTACATCCCTGCTGCTGCTTATAAGGACACTAGTCATATTGGATGAGGGCCACATGCTAATGGTCTCATTTAACGTTACCCCTTTTATAGGCGTTTTCTCTGTGGAAGGAACCAGAGTCCTCATTTTGAGTGAAATAAGCCAGACCCAGAAAGACAAACATCACATATCTTCTATGTTGATGCTAGCTTTCAATATATATATATATATATATATATATATATATATATATATATATATTTGACATTTTAATATATGTCATGAAAGTAGAAAGGGACTGTCAAGGGGAGAAAAAAAGGACTGAAAATAGGGAGGGGGAAATAAGAAAGGGTAATGGGAGAAAGGAAGAGAAATATGTTTTGCTCTGAAAAGCAGAATTTAGACGTGCGCACATGCACACACACATAAGACATGCGAGCTACAGAGGGGCCATTGGTAGGGAAGAACAGGATCAGCCAGGAGGGTGCATAAGAGGGCCATAGGGGAAGTGAACATGAGCAATGTACAATGATAGGCATGTGTGGCAATGTAATAATGAAACCCATTGAGTTGTACACTTAAAAAATACTTAAAATACTTAAAAATACTTAAAAATACGTAAAAAATAATTTAAAAAATAATTTCTCTGAATACAGTCAATCACATTTGGAGTTATGGCTTCAACATAGGATTTTAAGATAATATAATTCTGTCCATAGCATGTCTCTATGTACTTCATTAAAAACTTCAGATCTTTTAAATAATATATTATTAAAGCTCTTATAATTTTTACATTTGTTTAAAAGCCTGTCTTCCTTGATAATTGTCTATAAGCTCTTAAACACTCAATAGAATTTTAAAACAGTTT
Source organism: Pedetes capensis (assembly GCA_007922755.1). Taxonomy (NCBI): domain Eukaryota; kingdom Metazoa; phylum Chordata; class Mammalia; order Rodentia; family Pedetidae; genus Pedetes; species Pedetes capensis. The sequence goes on along the minus strand of VMDO01000620.1, from coordinate 147,086 downwards.
TGTGTCATATTTCTTAGACTTTTATTTATTACACTTTAAAAGTAACATTCTGATTATAGAAAATGTGAAAAATATGGAAACATTCACCTACGATCTTTCCATTCAGAAATAATTACTGTTAACATTTTTGTCCTTCTGCTAAATCTCAATAGCTAGATACCATTGTTTTTTCCCATTTAAAAATTGACATTATTTTATCAAAAATTGTCTGTTGATTAATCTTTGAAAGTATCATTTTAATTAGTTACATAATATTATATCCTTTGAAAGTGATTGTTTACTCATTCCCTTTTGTTATTAGGTACTGTCAAGTCAGGTTTAACTCATATACAACAGAATGAAGTATTCCATAGCACTGTGCCATGCCTGGCACTATGTCAGTGCTTCTCTGCCATTCATAGGATTTTCAGTGGATGGTCTGTTTTCAGATTGTCTTGGGAGTGGACTGCCAGGTCCTTGTCCCATTTTTGTGTTGCTGGAGATCGAACCCAGGGCCTCAGTGCAGAGCAACACTCTATCGGCGGGTATTTGGTTGTGTCTGCTTTGATGTGTCATAAATGTGATTGCCATCTATATCTTGAGGACATAAAACATTGATTATAGTTCTGATATGTCCTTAGTATATATCTAACAGGAAGTAAGATTACTCAATAAGAAACTGTAGTTTCAAAGTTTTCATACAAGTCATGATATGACTGTTCAAAAAAGTTTTAAATTACATCATTGTCAAGCAATGTGAGAATCTTGCTTTGCTATTGGCATAATTATATATTATTACTTGGAAATATTTTGATCTTTTATGAGGAATTTGTTATATTAAATAGGTAAGTGTATTAGGATTCTCCAGAGAAAAAGAGCTCTGTGTGTGTGTGTGCATGCATGTGCATGTATCTATACACGTGGAGAGGTTTATTATAAGGAATTACCTTTCATAATCAAAGATGACAAATCCCAGAGACCTGCAGTTGGCATGTTTGAGCCCCAGGATCTTGGTGGTACAGTTCAAGTCTGAATCTAAAGAACTGAAAACCAGGAGAGCCAGTGATACAGCTCCAGTTCAAATGCCAGCAGCCTCAAGACCTAGGAAGAGTTTCAGTTCAAGTCTGAAGGCAGGGGAAAACCAAGGTAGGAGGAAATTCTCTCTTACTCACAGGAGGGTCAGCCTTTTTGTTCTATTTAGGCCCTCCTTCAAGTGATTGATTGAGACCCACTTTCATTAGGAGAGGCAACATGCTTTACTTCAACCAGCAAATTAAATGTTTTTGTTTTGTTTTGTTTTGGTTTTGGTTTTTTGCACTAGTAAGGAGCTTGCACTAATAAGGAGTTGGCATGCTGGATAAGTGTTCTACCACTGAGCTACACCTCGGTCCCCTTTGTAATGTATTTATTTTTTTAAATTTGAAACAAGGTCACACTAAGATGTGTAGGCTGCCTCTGGCCTTGAACTCATGATCTGTCTTCAGCCTCCCACATTGCTGGGATAATAGGCATGTGCCACAGATGCCTAGGTAAATGTTGATCTCATACAGAAACACCCTCACAGACATACCCCGAATAATGTTTAACCTAATATCTGGGGACTTCATATCTGGTCAGGTTGACAAATAAAATTAACCATCACAATAGGTAAACATTCATGAGTTGGGGAGAAAGATAGTTGTTTTGAGGTGAAAAGAATGATTGAGTTAGCATTTTAGCTTGCCTTATGCTCTAAACTGCCTGCAGCCATACTACTGTGGCTTCTGATCCTGTCAGATCTCAGAAGCTAAGCAGGGTCGGGACTGGTTAGTACTTGGATGGAAGTTGTATGTAGGGTTGCTGTGAGTTGGATACCGAGACGATGGCACCTAACAACAACAACAACAACAACAACAACAACAACAACAACAACATGCTCTAAACTAAGGAAAAAAGCCAGAAGGGGGAATCAGCTGTGCAGCCACTGTGGACACATGCTGTGAATACCAGGTTTGGAGTTGGACACCTGCTCACTGACCTGCCTTTTTTTATGTACATCTAATGCCAGAAATAGGATATTTTGACATGGAAACAGGAGAAATGAGACTAAGCCAAATGGTATGAACAAGACAGGCAAAGCTTCTTTGTTGGAACTTAAGCTTGCAAGCAGAACAGAGCCAGCACTGACCAAAGAGGCCACCAGGCTGCTGGCTGAAGGGGCAGGCTTTTCACTGAAATTTTGCAGTGGGCTAATCTGGTAATTTTCCACTGGTCATGGGCACAGGTTCAAAAGATATTTTCTTTCTTGTGTACAAATATTGTGACCTTGAGGTTTGCAGTCTGACAGGTGGCTATTTCACTCAGGAACTGCTGAATTCCTCCTGATGTTAGCGCCTTCATCTTGCATAATCCTCCTGATTGCATGTTTGGTCTTGGCCTTACTATAGGACTGAAGGACTTGCATTGCTTGAGTTTATGCACTGAACGCACAAAGATGTGGTAGAAAAAACAGAAGCCAAACCATTGTAACAGGTAACTGGTTAAGAGCCCAGAATTTGCCTTCTGTCTCCTTGAGATAGTCTCTGTCTCACATCTGGAATGACCTATGTATCAGTGTAATCAGTATACAGGTTTTTTAAATCCATTTATTTAATTTTTTTCCTTAGGGATTTTTGTTTTGCACTGTAAAAATTTTTTTTTTCAAAAATTATTCCAAAAGAAAATCAAATAGTTTTTAACTTTCTGGGTAATATATGGCATTCTGTAATTTCATTAGCTTACTCACTATAGCAGATGTTTTGTACTAAAAGATTATAAGTTACACTATGACTTGTTGTTGTTGTTGTTGTAGTACTGTGACTATATTTGTAAATGTCATGTTTTTCTGAATTATATCTTCTCTTAAATATTTTTGCAATGAAGTAAACTGAGGGACACTAAATCGCGATACTCTCTTCAATTTAATGCTTATAGGTATTTGTTAGGTGATACATATAATTAAAAATACTCTTTAAGAGGTTTAGAAAATTGTTGGCTTAAAAGCTATTTATTGGATATTTTGTAGGATAATTATAGAGAATGTATACTAGGCATTTTAAAAATAATACTGTAATTAAAAGATGAAGGGGAGAAGGAAAGTATTGTTGAGATAATGTGGAATAAGAATGTTATTAGGGAGGCTCATTCTGGAAAAGATTGATCAGGATTTGAAGGAAGGGAGTGGCATGGATTAGCAGAAAGACAACTAAGAACAAGAATGCACAGTGAATAAGGAATGAGACAAAAGTAGGCAAAACATTGTTCCCTCTTCCATTATTTATTTTTCTTTAATTCTTCTATTCATTCACTGAGGCTTTTTCGTTAGCTGTGTTGAGGATTGTTGTGGTTTGGGTTGTTGTCATTTAAGAAATCTCCACTTCCAGACTTCTTGGATTTTGCTTCTGTGTGTATTTGAACACTTTTATTTGAATGTATATTTTACTAGACAATCAGGGATTTTAGTATTAAAACAGCATTTCCAGGAGAACATTCTGTTGGTCCTATAGCAAACCAAGTGCTCTACAGTATACTGTACTCCAAAAATATTAGATTCATTCCATAGAGTTTTTATTCTTACATTTAATTGTGTTGAGTATGAATATTTATGACATATTAAAAATGTTAAAGCCCTTTCAGTTCACTCTCATCAGTGTGAGGTGGAGACATCTGAAAACGGCAGTTAGGTTGTCAAAGAGGATTCTTAGATTTCTGAATGATTCTACATAAGTTGTTTGAAGTTTTGAATGTCTTATTCCCTAAATAATATCTTAGATTCCTGAAATAAATGCACCTATAGTTTATGCAAATAAGATATAATTAGTTGTAGTAAAGTTTTATGCACATTTTTGTTAGTTATAGTTATGCCTGTCTGTCTAAGGAAAAAGCCTCATTCTTTGTACAAGAGATTAATCAAACCTTTATTAAAGCATGAAAAAATATACCACTAAAGTATTCTTTCATTTGGAACTTAGATATTAATCATTTCAGCCACTAGAATTAAATTGAACTAAATAATTCTCCTACTAAATTCAAAGCATTGTATCCTCTCTATCAGGTTGCTTACAGTGTTGTTATTCTGAATTGCTTAACCTGGCTATATTGAATATTAAGCACAACACTGATCATGCACATTTTATATAGTTGAAATCCCATCCCTGTTGATAGCATACTCAAAGTCCACTATGTGTTGTTATAATTGGGTCAAGGAACATTAAGCACTGTTTAAAAAGCTTATTATTTGTCCCAGAATCCAGGTTGTTTAATGACTTAGAGTAGACTTATGTTGTTGAAACTTATTACCAAAGGATTAAATATTTTGCTTATGAGGTGTGAGTATATAAAACATTTATTACTAGAATTTTTTTATGATCAGTGTTTCTAAGCATTAGCATCATTTAGAAATTTGTTAGAAAGGCAAATTCTCTGAATCACATTTTGGCGGCAAGACCCACAATTTGTGTTTTAAAAACCCTCCTTGTGAAATTGATGTGCACTAAAGATTGAAAACCATTGTTTAAAATATTACCCTTATAGAAATCTAAATTGGTTATTGGCTTGTCCAACGAACAGACATTGAAATTCTTCAGCTTTTACTTTTTCTTCTGTCTGCTTCTTTGGGCAATTTGAGCATAATGTGTTGTCCTTAGTCAATAATCTATACATATATTTGAACCCTTACTACATGCCATGTACTAGTAAATACTAAATGAATATGTACAGCAGAGTTTTTCAGATGGACTGCTAATGAATCTCCAGCGTACTCCTATATTGATCCATGAATCCTAGGGAAGTGAGGCTGGGCTGGGGAACTCAACAGTTATTAACTGTGAGTAGCTTCTTCTCTAATTACTCTAAAATGCCTTATAAATATTGTTTTATATATCCTCAATGGCATGAAAAAGGTTGGAAAGAACTGATATAGAATACAGGCTTAGAGTCAGGCTAAGTTCAGATTTGTTTCTGCTGTACACAAGCTGTATGATCTCCTTATCTATAGAATATGGACAAAGAGTATACAAAGATAGGTATGTCTATATATTTCTGTTTATCCACATTTCCTGATTATGATGAGAAATTAATAAGGACATAGTACAGATTCTCACATACAGCAGGTGCCCTCTCCAGTGAGCACCATGCCAGAAGAAGTTGAGGTGTTACCTTTTTTTGTGATACTGAGGAGCTGAACCCAGGGTCTCACCCATACATTTGCAAGTGTTTTATCACGGAGCTGTACTCTTAGCCCCTTTGAAAAAAATTAATTTTGTGGTACTGGGGGGCTGAACCGAGGGCCTCACACATACTTTGGTAAGAGCTGTACCACTAGGCTCATTTTTTGATTTTTTTTTTTTTTTTGAGTCAGGGTCTCACTAACTTATGCAGGCTACCTCTGGCCTCAAACTTGCAATCCTCCTGCCTCTGCCTTCTGAGGTGCTAGGATTATAGGCATGTGCCACCTTAGCCAGGGGTGTTACGTTTTATGAGCTCAGAGATGCTGATGATGGAGGAGTGGGTGGGGGGATCATTTGACTAGTTCCACCTTTTATGATTATGTAACTATGCCTTGGGCACATTTGTGTAGTTGAACTGAAGGTGTGGGACATATGCTGTGTAATGAGTTTTCCATTAAATTTGCCCACACTGATCAAGCACCACCAGTGGAGGGTCATATGCCAGTTATTTGGTAGGAGGTTTTAGGGAATTGCACATGCTCATGGGCTTGGCAGTTGGCAGTGATTTTGAAGATCTGGGAAAGTATGCAGAGGGCCGAGTCTCTTTTCTTTCTGATTGGATGAGATGATGGGTAGTTTTTTTCATTTTATGTAAAATAAGGAGGGGATACTATAATAAAGGAGTTGGCCAATGTCTCTGATCTTTGACTCCCTGCCTTACTTATAGATATGAGAGGTATACCAGTGAATAACCTAGATAAATGTCAATATTCTGAAACTTACATTCTAGTTGGGGAGAGATAGTAAACTAGTAAGCAAATTATATGATCTATTCCTTAGTGATAAGTACTGTGGAGACAAATATTGAGGGAATAATATAGGGAATGCTTTGCGGCACCTAGGTGTAGCTTTTAATAGGATAGTCAAAGCTTAAACAAAAACATGATGTTTTAAGCATAATTTCAGTTTTGCACTAGAGCTCTAGGCTTTGTGTTGTTATTTATACCTTGTTGTTGTTAAGTGCCGTCGTGGGTACCCAACTCATAGCCACCCTATGTACAGCAGGCGAAACACTATTGTCAGCGCTTCTCTGCTATTCATAGGGTTTTCAGTGGCAGATTGATTTTGGGATGGGGTTGCCAGGTCCGTCTCCCAAACCTGCAGCACCTGGTATTCCCACGTGGTCTCCCATCTGAGTACTAACCAGGCCTGACCCTGCTTAGCTTCCAAGATCTGACTGGATCAGATGCCACAGGGCTATGCCTGCAGGCCTGATACGTTAGATTTTAATCAGCAGATATCAGTGTTCACCATTTTACAGTGAAGGAAACTCGATGCACAGAAAACTCACCTAAAGCTTACCTAGAGAACTGGTAAAACATTACTTCTCGGTGTGTCCATGAGGGTGTGGTCAGAGGAGATTAGCATGTGGGTGGGTGGATTGAGTGGATCTGCCCTGGATGTGGGTCTATACCCGATGATCACCTGGGGACCTGGGTAGAACAAAAATGTCAGAGAGGTGTTGATGTCTTCCTTTTTTTTTATTTTTTTGGGTAAATTCTTTAAATGTGAACCTGGTTTCTCATTTTTGCTATTGGTGCATTTCTTTAGTTGACCTTTATTCTTGTGTTATGATATGCCTACTCTTTTTTTTCCCAGTACCCAGGGCCTCCTGCATGCTAGGCAAGTGCTCTACCACTGAGCTATACCCCCAGCTGCTTTTTTATTTATTTATTTTTTATTTGATACAGTGTCTCACTAAATTGCTCAGGCTGCCTCTGGCCTTGAACTTGTGATCCTCCTGCTTCCTCCTCATGATTACAGGTGTACACCATAGCACCTGGCATAATATGTCTACTTTTAACTCATCACAAAAATCTTGGGCCTCCATTACTTACTTTGAGGTTTTGTATTCTTGTTCTATAGTGACTGCAGAAACACTCCAACCTGATCTTGGAGTTTCAAAGGTGTTGTAGCACTTACAGCTACTTTTTCTTTCCTATTGCCTCTTTATCCTTGCAAAGCTTTGCCTTGGGCCATATGACTTGAAGCATATGTTAGTATAGTTTCCATATTCTTACTGCAAAGAATTAGAGTCAACATGATTTCCAAAAAGTATCTTATGCAAGGCATTCTTTGTCTATTATTGTTGTTATTCAATTTGTGAACCTTCTAGGAATGGTACAAAAAAATCTGTCTTTATTAATGGGCTCTTTCTGACAAGTAAAAGCTAAACATTATTTTAACGCAATTTTATGGTAATTATTATCTGCCACAGTTTTATGTATTTTAATTATTAACTTATTGATTGCACCTTGAGGCCTTTTAACACAAAGGATGCAATTTGAATAATGCTATGGTAAAATCATTTAATCTCTCTTTACAGCTGTATTATGTTTTACTCCAACTAGTAATTACTCTTTTCTATGGATAGTAGTGCATATGCGGTTTGTATGTAAATACTGTTTTAAAAGCTACCTTTTGTTAAACTTAGATTTTCATACTTAAGGCCATTCATAAAGTAGGATGTGGTACTTTTGAAGATATTTCTTATCTACCCATTGTAGGTATAAATTTATTCCTTAAAGAAAAAGAGGATATTGTGCTTTCTGATGGAGGAAGAGAATTCTGTCAAGAGGTAGCTAGAGCCAGGAATGGTGGCACTTACTTGTAATTGCAGCATTCAGGAGGCTTAGGCAAGAGGATCACAAGTGACAAGTTTGAGGGTGGCCTGGCCTATGTATCGAGTTCTAGAACAGCCTGAGCTACACAGTGAGACCCTATACTCAGAAGAAGAAAAGAAAAGAAAGAGGCAGCTAGATGGAACTTATCTGACTACTCTGGGGTAAATGACCTGGATTTGCTTTAAGTTACTATCGATGAGAGCTAAAGAATCCTTCCATAAGGATATCTATCCCATAGGGCCCGGCACCTGCATTAATCCTTTTTTGAATAACCCAGGTAGTAGTGACTTCATTTCTCAGCACCCTTTCATCTCAACTAAAGATTAAGGGTCAAATGGCAGAGATTCTATCCTAAAGTGTGTATATTTTTCCCACCCACCTCATTACATCACACAGAATGTTCTACCCCTAGTCATTCCTCAGTATGTATCCCTAGTTGAAAATTATCTAAGTCAGTAAGCCAGTAGTGTTCTTCCTTAAAAGTTCCAGGATATGCCAGGTGTGGTGGTACATGCCTGTAATCCCAATGACTTGGGAGGTGGAGGCAGGAAAATTGTACATTTGAGGCCAGCGGCAGCCTGTGTAACTTACCAAGATCTTATCTCAAGATAAAAAATATGAAAGAGGGACTGGGAGTGCAGCTCAGTGGTAGAGCACTGGCAAAGTGCATGCAAGGCCTTGGGTTCAACCCCCAAGAACGGCTGGGGGGAAAGTTCTAGGATGATATTTTCTTTCTGTCATATTTAAATCTTGTGATTGTAATAAAGTCATGCTTTTTATTTAAAATGTATAATTGATTTGGAATGTGTTGCAGTTCTTTCAGGGAGCTCTTCTAGCTAGATAATTTATTCTTCTATTACTTATAAAATGGCTTATTCTTAGAGCATGTGGACCCTGAGTGCCACAGCAAATGCTATGTGTTATTTTGTCTTTATAAAGATAAACCAAAATCCCCAAAGAGCACATTTTCTTTCCTGTTGGTAGGGTTTATCAACAGTGAAGGAAGAATATCCGTCAAAATGGGGTTGTTGATAGAAGCAAATGAGGTTAAAATGTTATTTTTCTAAGAAACATGTTTAATATTTTAAGTGGTTTTTAGAAAGGATAGTTGATTTAGAGTAAACTTGCTGTCTTCTGGCATAATTAAGCCATTTGGGGTAATTTGTAAAACTGGGGCGTGCTAACATAGATTGAGTCCTACAGTATGCCTGGCACTTTGCATAAATGTTCTTATTTAAGTTTCAAGGACTCATCCTTGGATAGTAGGTATTATTATTATTATACGAATTTTGTAAAGATATACCCTGAAGATCAGTGAATTTTTTAGTAAGTAGAAGCTCTGGGATTTACATGATATTTCTCCCTATGGGATAGGCCATATCACATATACTAGGTATGTTTTGATGGTATTGTCTTTCTAATTAGAAAGATGAAATATAAAAACACAATGTTGAAAAAAGAGAGAAGTAGATGTTTCTGGTCACCTAGCTGAAGTAATTATTCTACTTTGGCCCTAATTTTAGCCAAGAGAGATCTCCTCCCACAAAAAGCCCATTGTAGTTGGTTTGGGTACCCCAAAATGAAATGGGCTCGTGCAGGTGAAGAATTTCAGACAGAGGTCCCAACACTGTTGTGTGCAAGAGAGTCCCGCTGCATGAGATTGAGCACTTCCCCTTTGGGCTCTGTCTCCTTTATTGGGTTTTCTTATCTAAATCATGTAGATATAAAGCTTACCCTCAAAGTAGAGAGTGAGACAGAGCTATCTGCATAAACCATGTAAACATAGAGTATACAAAGTACAAGCTTGCAGCTGTAGCCCTAGCCCTGCAGCATCCGATCCCATCAGATCTCAGAAGCTAAGCAGGGTCGGGCCTGGTTAATATTTGGACGGGAGACCACCTGGGAATACCAGGTGCTGCAGGCTTGGGAGAAGGGCCTGGCAACCCACTCCCAAAAATCAATCCGCCATTGAAAACCCTATGAACGGCAGAGAAACACTGACAATAGTGTTTCGCTTATTGTACACAGGGTGGCTATGAGTTGGATACCGACTCAATGGCACCTAACAACAACAACATACAAAGTACAAAGCAAGTACAAAATGCCATGCAATATTTGCCAGGGCAAATCTGTAATGATTGTCTAATCTTAGCCTGTATAGCCACCCTGTAACTTGGAACAGATAAACACCATTTCTTGCAAGCAAGATTTCTCATGTAGGTGCTACTATTCCATGAAACAAGTTAGTTCTGCAGTCAGTCTTAGATATTCAAATAAGGGCCCGAGCTTATTCATGCCCCATTTCCTCCTTTCTTTGTTTTTTGTTTGTTTGTTTTTTGTTTTTTGGTTTTTTTGGCTGAAGCTTGGTGAAGCATAATTGAAAAGATTGCAGTGTTGTGCTTAGCTCTTTCTTCATTTCAGCTTCCTCGGTTCTAGACTAAATATATAAGAAAGAATGCAACTATTATAACAATTACAAAGGCCCCAGAAAAGCCCCCAAACACTTTTAAGTGTTCGAAAGGGTTTAGTTCACTTACACCATCTGCGATTCCATTAAGTGAATTTTCATCAGATAGTGTGGAAAATTGTTCAGCATAAGTTTCCACAATATGTTTTTGTAACTTGTAGAATATCCTGAGTAACACTGCCATGATTTAACAAATGTTTTTTAACAGGTTCCCAGGGAAATTGAGTGAATTCCAGGGTTAGGGGTGGCACAAAATGTAGAAGCATTCCAATCACACTTGTCATTGTTAAGTCCTTCCTTGATCCCTTAGTGCGTGGGGAGCCATAAGGCCTCCAATCTGTGATGCTTCCATAGGAAATATTAATGAGCGAATTTGTCATTGTAACCTAACAATTTGATCTCCTAACATTATTACGCTGCTGGGATTTAGCTCAGTTGGTAGAGCGCTGCGCTGCAGTCTCTGAAGTCCCCAGTTCAATTCCCAGTACCGCAAAAGTGGGAGAAGGACCTGGCAATCCACTCCCAAGGCAATCCCGAAACAGTCTGCCATTGAAAACCCTATGAGGGTTGCTATGAGTCGGATACCGACTCGGCAGCACCTAACAACAACAACGACATTATTACAGCTTGTTCAAGATCAGAAACCCTATTATTAAGATCAGAGTCAGTTTGTCTTTATGAAGTCCATAAATTTTCTGAATTTTTATGCTAGTCTTTTACAAAGTCTACTTTTTGCATTTCCTGCTGTAAAGCAACTCCAGCTATTCCCATGGTTGCTGTGATGGCTGTGAGTCCCATAATTATGACAACAATGAGTCCAATCATTCTCATTCTTTTTTTCATGTTTTAGATCAGTCTTTGAATAAATACCATGTTAGGAGACTCTTGCCATGTACGTGTCGTATGAACAGGTATCCAACCTCCAGATCGAGCTTTTAGAATATAGATACTATCTTTGGTATTATTAAAAGGAACGGAAGAGTTAAGCCAAGTAAATAAAGAGCAATTATAACATGTTATGGAATAATTAGAGGGATTCCATTGAGCCTACCCTAACAGAAGAACATAAGGTAGACAAACACAAGTACTGGTGACATTTCTTGTGAAACTGAGCATGTATGATTGTTATTAGAGCTTATCTGAAATTTACCTTTCCAAGCCAACATAGGTTTTACTGCTGTTGCTAATTTCCATACATGATGTTGTGTGGGTCCAGATCCTAAATGAGGCATCTGTGAAGACATGCCTCCTCCATGCCAAACAATACTACCATTAGCCGTTGTGGAAAGGGTATTATTCTCTTTATGTCATTGTTAAGTCCTTCCTTGATCCCTTAGTGCATGTGGAGCCATAAGGGCTCCAATCTATGATGGTTCCATAGGAAATATTAATCAATTGATGCGCATACTCTTCTCTGTAGCATTCTCGGTGTATCTATTGAGAAATATGAGCGGCTATAGGGATCTTACAACATGGCAAATTAGCAGGACTTTTGGTGCTATTGAATTCAAATCACTAAAACCTTCTGCTAATAAAATGTATATTAGATCTTTCCCTTACCTTGGTATTGTTTTTTATAGTGGATAACCAGGCTCAAGCCTCAGGTTTCAAACAAGTATCACTTGACCCTATGCAGACAGGTATATTTTCTGTTCCTATCTCATAAAAAAGGTAATTAGTTCCTTCTTCCTCTGGTTTCAAAGGCCCTTGTTCATCAAGAGGTCCTGGAAGCCAATTAGCATCATTAACAGAAGCAATCACTGGGGCATCCATCCAAGTTACTCCTTTATTAATAGGAGGATTGGGTATGTAAGCCCAATATGTGTAATTTCCTGATTGAGCACTTACCTGAGTGGATATGATTGCCATCATAGCCAAGAAAAGATTAGTGGCAGTGAGTGACCTTTATGTTGATTTAACAACCTTTTCTGCTTCTTGCATCAGCTTCTTTAATTGACCCCATGTGGGCATGTCAGCCTTCTGTGTGGAGGGCAGTAGAGTGTGAACTGTCCTTTGAAGGAATAGTGCATGGAATTCCTCAGTCAACTGTTCAGTTGTAGGATCTAAGTATTTTCTAAATTTACTCATTTTCTCGGCTTGATCAGTCATGTAGGAGCCCAAAATTATTCTCCTTGATTTGAAACAAGAGCAAACCCTTGCCCCCGTCGTTGGACAAATCCTTCTTCCCTATAACCAAATTCATCTTTATAATAAACTGGCTGTTTAAGAGGTGTGTTGTTGTTGTTGTTGTTGTTGTTGTTGTTGTTGTTGTTAAGTGCCATTGAGTTGGTGTCAGACTCAGTGACTCTACGTACAACACTATTGTCAGTGCTTCTCTGCTATTCATAGGGTTTTTAATGACAGATTGATATTTGAGAGTGGGTTACTGGGTCCTTCTCCCAAGCCTCCAGTACCTGGTGTTCCCAGATAGTCTCCCATCCAAGTACTAACCAGGCCTGACCCTACTTAGCTTCTGAGATCTGACGCCACAGTGCTACAGCTATAGACTGAGAGGTGTAGAGTTAACAATTGTCCAATGTCTCTCAGCAGCTGAGTGTCCATCAGGGCCAATACTAAAAAAAGTTTAAAGTAAATAAGGCTTTGCATATGTGGAGATATTAACCTCAGCCTGTGATCCTTATCTATAGAAGGACATATAATTTTATAGGACTAGAAGAGCTTACATATTCATATTAAACTCTTTCTCCCACTGTTTCAGGACTGTGAATGAAAAAGAAACATGCACAAGATATGACTTCTAACCTCAAGGAACATAGTTTAAACTGTAATATAATTTCTATTTTAATATGTTTTTAATTATCTTCCAATTAATGATAAGCTCTTTGAGAGGCACAGAGCATGTTTCATTAGATTTAAATTCAAGTAACATTTACTGAATACTGGGAAATCTTTCACGTAAGTTAGTCTCCTAAGTAGGTAATTCAGTTTGTTACAGAAAGTAGTATAGTGTAATGGGAAGAATGTAGACTTTGGAAACAGACCAGAGCTCAGACTCTTCTGCTTATTATTAGCTATATGACTTTGGATAAGTCAGCCTCTCTAAAGTTTTTTCCTGCCTCAAATAAGGATAATAATGGAATTGATGTGGAGATTACATATGATGATATTCTTAGAATTCTGCTTATCAACACAGTATCTATCATATACCAGAGTCTAAGAAGGCCCTCTACATCCCACAAACTCAAAGGTGAGACCCTGTCTCAAAATTTAAAAGAAAAGGGTGGGGGAGTGAGGGTGCAGCTCAGCAGCAGAGTATTTCCCTAGCACGAATGAGAAGTGATAAATATATTTTGAGGGAAAGCTCAAGGGTGAAATAGTACATCCACCCAAGAGACTCCAAGGGCTTCATGGAGAAATTGATATTTAATTTGAACTCCAAAATGATGGTAGAATTAGAACATATAGAATTGGCATGCTTGAGGTTTTCTGATCCATGAAGTATTTACATAAAAGCTGTTGGTACCATAATAAAGAATCTTTTAAACTGTGTCTTAAGCACAGACTCATTACTCAAGTGATAAGTCTTGTACTGAACATTTATCAAAGCTGAGAGAATGTTATTAAATCTCAGTGAAGGTATTCCTCTTGGATGCTAAGAAATTACAGGTTGGTTTCATTGCTGTGTGGTGATCTTCCTTAATACAGGGATAGATGTTTGAAAATCTAAATGACTGATTCTTTGATACATGTATTTGGATTTCCCATTAAAATATAAAATGTCCAAAGAAAATTGGTTGGGAGTGCTGAGCTGAGATCCATTCAATTTTCTGTTGTTGTTAGGTGCCGTCAAGTCGTGTCCAACTCATAGCAACCCTCATAGGGTTTTCAGTGGCTAATTGTTTCAGGATTGTTTTTGGGAGTGGATTGCCACGTCCTTCTCCCTTCTCCATACTGTGCTGGGGATTGAACCCACGTCCTCTGAGACTGCAGAGCATGTATTCTGTAAACTGCAGTCCAATTTTTTAATTTTCTAATTTCAATTTTCTAATGAGTACCAAGATACTAGCTTTTAAGTAGCCATTTAAAAGATACATTTTGGACTTCGGATTGATTTTTAAAAAGTTAGAAGAGTGCCCCTTAGACTTTTTGTCACACAGGTTTTTTTGTTTTGTCTTGGTTTTGTGGTACTGAGGGTTGAACCCAGGACCTTGTACTTGCATCCTTTGCAAGTGCTGTGCCGCTGAGCTGCACCCCCCGCCCATTTTTTTATTTTTTATTTTTTATTTTTTTTATTTTTTGAGACAGGGTCTCACTATATTGCCTGCCGCTGCCATAGCCTTGTGGCATCTGATCCTGTCAGATCTAAGAAGCTAAGCAGGGTCGGGCCTGGTTAGTACTTGGATGGGAGACTGCCTGCGAACACCAGTGCTGTAGGCTTGGGAGATGGACGGCAACCCACTCCCAAAAATCAGTCCGCCATTGAAAACCCTATGAACAGCAGAGAAGCAATGATAATAGTGTTTCACCTGTTGTATGTAGGGTCGCTATGAGTTGCATACTGACTCCAGGGCACCTAATGACAACCCCCACGACCTCTGGGCTCAAACATGTGATCCTCCTGCCTCTGCCTCCCAAGCTGCTGGGATTACAGGTGTGCACCACTGCACCTGGCTGTCACACATATTTTTAATACTTGGATTTCTGATACCATGCTTAAAGGATTTAAATTGTAGAAGTTATCATTGCAGAAATCTCTTGGTTCACCCTTTAATACTGTGTTACCATCTGAGTAGAGCTATTGATTGCCTTGAATCCAAGACTTTGGTTGTTACAGTGAATTCATACAGTCTTTCCTTGGGTTCATCTTGGACTTCTTATCTGAAGAAAGTTGGGCCTTTCTAAAAATTGTATCTAATGTTCAGGGTCCCATCCGTTTGATTTTACAGTAACCATCTTTTTCATTTACAACAAAGATAAATTTACTCCTTGATAAAAAAAAAATTGAAGAATTGGTTCAGCAGAGTTTGTGGGATATTTGATGGAATAGATCCTAGACAACAGCATAGATGTCATAGATGTTCAGCATCCCTAAGGTAATGACATTATTCTTCAGGGCACAGCTTAGTCCTTTATATCTATAATCACTCTCTAGGTGGTGGCATATATATGTATGTATGTATGTATATATATATATATATATGTATGTATGTATGTTGTTGTTAGGTGCTGTTGAGTTGGAGTCCGACTCATAGTGACCCTCATAGGGCTTTCAATGGCTGATTGTTTCGGGATTGCCTTTGGAGCGAATTGCCAGGTCCTGCTCCTGTTTTGCGGCGCTGGGAATTGAACTCGGGACCTCAGAGACTGCAGTGCAGCACTCTACCAACTGAGCTAAATCCCAGCCCGCATATACATACAGACACACACACACACACACACACACACACACACACACACACACACACACACACACATATTGTGTGTGGTTTTAAATGCATCTAATTGCATATTGTCAGCCTAGGCTTTTCCCTGAATCCTAGACCCAGATATTCAAGTGCATAGTTACGATCTGTGTTCTAGACCATGCAAACACATGTTTCTAAGTCATCTCACATTTAAAGTTTCCAAAACTAACCTACTAGTCCACCATCATTCACCAAACCAATTTCATTGTTTTGGTTGGCTTAGATCAAAACCTTAATGTTTATAGTCTGCAACTACTTTCCTTTATTTTTGTGCCGTCAGCAAATTCTTTTAGCTTAATCTTGAATGTATATCATTGCTGTACTTTAGATCTGGAGTCCCCTTTCCCCCCAGAAGCCCTTGTTAAATGCTTGTTCCACAGCTTGATGCTCTTGGGAGGTAGCAGAAACTTAAAGAGGTGGGCCTAGCAGGAGGTTTGCAGGTCACTGGCTGTCAAGGTCTTGAAGAGGATAGTGGGAACCTGTCCCTTCCTCTTTTGGTCTTGTGCTCCCTGGCACCATGAAGTGTGCAGCTTTATTCTACCACCCCTCCTCTCCATGATTACTGTCTCATGTAAGGCCCAAAACTAATAGGGCCAATTCATTAAGACTAAAGCCTCCCAAACTGTGAACCAAAATAAACCATTTATCTTTATAAAGTGGTTATCTCAGGTGTTTGTCACAGTAACAGAAAGCTGAAGTCACTTCTTACCAGCTGGTCCCTATGGCCACAGCTCTGGTTTATGGTATTACGATCACTTAGATTATTGCAGTAGCTTCCTAGTTGCTCTTTTGCCTTCTGTCTTAGACGATTTTATCACTGTCAGTAGAAGTGGAGAGTAGAAGAGTGACTGTTTGGGCCAATATTTTCCCTAAAAGGAAATTTAAGTTCCTTCAAGCCCTAGGACAGAACCTTTAATAATGCTCCCCAGAGTTTGATGCCCCAAATTTTCAGACAGGTGATTATATCCTCCATGCATAGGCAATTGACCATAATATAAGAGCTTTCCAGTTAAGCCCCTGTGAATATTTTGAGTGTAACAGCCTCTTGATGGACAGTTGCCCTATATATCCTAAATATATTACTAATCTTAAAATAATGAGAATATAATGAAGTATGCTCAGTACTCAAAATATATTGAACATAATTTCATCTTTTTAATATTTTAGAATGAACTTCAGGATTTGGAACTCCTTCAGGCTGATCATTAGGAACATCAATTATCATTGCATGGTAAAAGAAATGCTGGTTAGTAGAGATTTCTGGTTGAGTTAGTGTCAGAAAAAACAGCTTTCTCTCTTCTAAAATTAAAAATAGTTTGTTAAGCCTACTTAATTATTTTTCCCTCTGAAATTTGTAGCATAACGTTACCTGCTGATGTCATGATAGTATATTTTGTTTTGAACTCACGTTAGCAATGATGGTTGACTGTAGGTTTTATTTAGTACTTTTACAAGGAAAATTCAGTCATTGAATTTTATAAGCATTTTATTTGACTTATATATGCCTTAACTTTTTTATTTTATATTTATTTCCCAACCATACAAATATGAGGCCCTGTCTGGTTTAGTGGCAAAGTAAAATATACTAATGAAAATGTCTTTGGAACATAATTATGTAGATTTAAAGGGGTGATGTAGTTTTAGTTATGCCCTTTAGCTAATGTTCTTGCATGTTTAACTCCTTCACATCTCTGTGTATTTCCTTCTGAAACTTTGCTTTTCTCAGGCCTTAAATTACTAATCAGTTCATGGGTTTACCGTAGGTTTTGTAAGTTAAGTGAAGGCTGCCAAAGAATGTATTTAAACTATTAATTCAAAACATACAGAAGTTTATGGTTAGCAAAAACAGTCCTTGGTGTACGGTGTTCTTTGCTGGTTTGATATGAAGGAAATTCCAGGTGTGTTTGTGTGTGTGTGTGTGTGTGTGTGTGTGTTTCTTTCCTTCTTTCCTCCCCAAATAAATGATACCTCATGGTTGTAATATGTTGGAACATGGCAATATATTATTTCCCTCAAGCTATTTTATTGAACTCAAGGACTTGAAAATAATGATATTTTGAAATTATAATTTTTAAAAAATCTCTTTGCTTTTTTGTTTGTTTACTTTCATTGTAGGCTTCAAGATTTAGCAAAAAATAACTACCTCGAAGCTATAAAGTGATTTATTCATGTTAGGGAAAAATTATGAAGCTACCAAGTCCTATTTTGTGGATGGTTTTGTTTTTATTTATGAGCAGCAAACCTAGGGAAAAAATCCTTGATGAAATCTCTGAAAATCTTTGGAGGTTAACTTTCCTTTCAAAGAGACAGTAAAAATGTAGAATGTAGAATTGTTAGGTGCTGTCGAGTCATGTCTGACTCATAGCAACCCTCATAGAGTTTTCAATAGCTGATTGTTTCGAGATTGCCATGAGAGTGGATTGCCACATCCTTCTCCCATAGAATTTAGAATAGGAATCAGTAAATGTTCTTTAAAGGGCTAGAGAGTAGTATTTTTGACTTTGTAGGCCATGGTGTCTATTACATCTACTCTGCTGCTATAGCAGGAAAACAACCACAAGCAGCATCTACACAAATTGACATGGCTTTGTTAGCCACCAGGCAGCTGTCTGTTTGGCATGTGGGCTGCCTGCAGTTTGCCAACTCCTGATGTAGAATGTGAATGCCCTTATTTTCTCTTTCTTTTTCATTTTTCAACTGACATTCATGAAGTACCTGATATTTGCTTTAGCTGCTTTTTATCAATAATCATCACAATAGCTTAATGAAACAGGTGGAAATAATAATTCTTACAGTTTTAAAATTATGAAAAATTTCAACCATATATAAATACAAATCCTCACATATCTATCACCATATTAAATAATTATCATTATCTTTCCACATTAGATTTATATGTTCCTTTTTTATTCTTTATGTTTTAGCTGAGTTTTTAAAAGCAAGTTTCAGACTGTGTCACATGATGCTGTATTACCATCCTCCAGAGAAATAGATCAATACACATACACAGATTTATTACAGGGAATTGCTTCATATGATTGTGAGAGTTGAGAAGTCCTATGATCTGCTGTCTGCAAGCTAGGAACTCAGGAAAGCCACTGGTATAGTTTAGTCTGAGCCAGAAGGCCTGAGACCCAAAGCAACCAGTGGTAGAAGTCCCAATCTGAGGGCAGGAGAAAGAAGGCTAGTGTCCCAGTCCAAGGAATGAGGCAGAATGAGTGAATTCTTCCTTCCTTCACTTTTTGTTCTATAAAGACTCTCAATAGATTGGATGGTGCCCACCCAGGCTGGGGAGGGCAATCCATTTTACCATGCCTGTTGGTTCAAATGCTCTCTTATCTGAAAACACACAGGCACACCAGAAATAACAGCCAAATATTGAGCACCCTGTGATCCAGTCAAGTGGGCACATAAAAATAACCATCACAGATGCCTATGTTCTTTAATATGCCCTCTAAAAAATAGATTTTTTCTTATAAATCATAATAGTACCATTATCTCACTTCTTAACAGTTAACAATACTTTTAATAACATGTAAGATCACGGCCGCAATTTTATTTCCTCAATTGCCTAGAAAATGTTTTGTTTGTGTTTGTTTTTACATCTGGTTAATTTGAACCAGGATCTACATTAGGTCATATGTTACAGTTGGCTTGTATCTCATAAATCTTTTAGAAATCCCTTACCCCTTCTATTTTCTGTTTTCTTCAGTCCATTAGCTTGTTGAAGAAATGAGCCAATTCTTCTATAAAATGTTTCACATTTTGGATTTGTTACCCTTCTGTGGTATCATTTAGTTTGTTACTATATTTCCCACTTTTCCTGTAAGTGGAGGGGGCTCTTAAAGACTTATGTAAACTCAGGGTCAACCTTTTGTTGAGAATCCTTCATAAGTAAGACATACTTTGGTTTTCATTTTATGTCATCAGAAGGCATAAGTAGCAGTAGCTTGAACCATCCATTGTAAAGTTCCTTACCAACTTTTCATCTGGTGGTTTTGTCTGGTGAATGATCTTTTCCACATCAGTTGTTACCTTTATTACTCAATTTATCATCTGGAATTTTTCTGTAAACAACATTCCCAAGTCATCTTGGGTATTTGGTTTCCTCTTGTAAAATATAATTCACAAGAAAGATAGTATTTTTGAATCTCATTTTATAGATTAGGTATCTATAAAAAGGAACCCCAGGAAGGTTACATGAATTGCCTAAAGTCAAAAAACTTTGTGCCAGATGTAGCTTAGGATCAAATCCAAGTTTGATCAAAATCAGTGCCAGTTATTCAGATGCCATGCAAATAATAGTCATCTTAAAATTTCGTCACTTCATAGCTTCAGAAGTCAAAGGGTGAGAAATAGGATGATTTTGGATAATCTCTTTTCCTCTTTTCATTTTGTTTTGTTCTCTGAATGAATTCAGAAAAAAATTAGATAATTTTATCTGATAAACTTACAGAGATAAATTTTTAGAACAATTAAGTCATTGTAAATCATGTTGCTTGGCTTTAAATTCCTACTTTACCACATAGCAGCTATTCCCTGACTTTTGGCAAATTACTTAATCTTCCCATATTCCAGGTTCCTTATCAATGTCATGAAGCTCCAAATACTGTCTTAAAGGCTTATTGTAAGGATAAAGGAAGTTAGTACAAAGAAAGTACTTAAAATGGTGCCTTGCACATAGTATTCAATGCCATTTAGCTTTTCAGAAATAAAACTGTCATGTAGTTTCACCTTTATTCTATAAGCCATCCAAACCAAACATTAAAAATATTGCAGTAACTGTTAGGAGAACAGTATTATATTGTTCTATTGCTGCGAAAAGTAATGGCATGTCAATATTCAGTTGCTCTTAGATGAAGTCCTAAGTAGCATCAATCTGAAGAATGATGGCTTCAGATGCTGCTTTTCTCCAATAGTTTAATTACAGAGAACCAGTGTTTTTAAGCTTTTAGTTACATATATGAGATTAGTTATTTAGTGAAATCATGGATAGTGTCTGAAAAGATGTATGAAGTCTGAATGTTATGTGTTTCAAATTTTTGTATGTTTATTAAAGAGAATACTACTTCATTTTGGAATCTTAAAGCTTTTCTCCTCTGTGCAGTAGGAAAAGCTATTAAGTATATGGTAACATATTCAACAGAACATAAAATGCTTTATTCTGTACTATGTAGGAAAAGCAAAATGACCTCTGCCCTTTGCCTCTGTTTTCTATTTCCTACTTGCTAGAGTTACAGATAACAGCACTTCATTTAAATTGTTTATAAGCTTTATCTTAGTCCTATTTGGGAGGATTTGGGGGAACTTACTTTAAAAGATCCTTCTAGCAGAGTGTTTTTCATTGCTTTATAAAGCAAAGGAAATCATAATTCTATGTTTCCAGGTATACTACAGTGAATTCTGCTTATAGCTATAATTTTGCATTATTTTCTTGTTGCTGACATCTTAAGATGTGGTGGAAGATAAGCATATGCATATTGTTTGATTCAAGACTTTTCCTATTTGTTCATTTGCATTTCTTCTCTGATTTGTTGTGCTGTATTAGGAAAGGTTTTCTACTATATTTTTCTTGAGTTGTCAAGTAGGTTTTGAGCCATATTCAAAAGGACAGCTGTGTTACAGATACATAATCTAGACCACTTAACATTTGAAAGAACTTTATATGTGGCTCTGTGAGTCAGAGTGGGTACATTTGATCCAATTTTTTAGATGTACAGATAGACAGATAGATATATTTGTGACCAGTAATGTGATAAGTTATAATATGATCCAAATGCAGTAAGTAATTTGGTTTTGTTACTATTAATATCGTAAGAGGTTGTTCTTTATGTCTTTCTTCTTCATTATTTATGTAAAATTACATCACCTAGCCTGAGGTAAGAAGAGATACCATGTGCTGAGCTGCAGGTTTGTAGGCCTCTGTGTTAATATTTTATGAAAGAAAACACTCTTTATTCCTTAAACCAGCTTTTCAGTATTATTTGTTCACTACATGCCCCAGCATTCCTGTATTTGCAAATGAAACACCACTGTAGAATTTCTGATAGAACAGAATAAAATTATGAGCAATAATTATAGCCTATTTCAATGTGGGTTTGTTTTGTTTTGTTTTTTGTCCAGTAAAAGAAAATGTATATAGAATTCTCTGTTACAAAGATACTAAGGGAATCGTGCAAATAGTGAGCATATGATTAAATCTGAAGTTTGGAGAGCTATTAGTCTATCCAAGTCCTTTGCTATAGATATATGTGCTTTGATCTGTACAGTAGTGGCAAAGCCTGGGTGTCATAAAGAGCCATGGATCTGAAGGCTGAAAGCCACAGGCCAGGTCCTTGTATCTCCTGTGGGTGCTCTAAAAAGCTATACATTCTTTTCTTCAACAAAAGAAAGGGAATAATACTTGAATTTTTGTGAGGATCGAGAATTAAGTAAATTTTCTGTAAATGGAAGTTCTTTCAAAAGTGTGGCTTGCTATTATACCTAATTTGTTGTTGTTAGGTGCCATCGAGTCAGGTTTGACTCATAGTGACCCTAAGTACAGCAGAATGAAACACTACCAGACATTGTGGCGTACACACCACCTTTTTGTGCTTGAGCCCATTGTTGTAGACACATATTTCTTCTCATTTTGAGTCATGTCATAGCAACAAAAGGAGGTCCCAGGGGCTTTACTCCATTCCCATTATTAAAGTCAAGTCTATTTTGAAATGGCAACTCTTCCTAAAATGTTTCTTGAATGCCTTCTAGCCTGTGGGGCTTATTTTCTGGCACTGTATGTAACAGTGCTTTTCTGCTATCGTTAGGGTTTTCAATGGATAATTTGGGGGTGGGAGTGGGCTGTTGGGTCCCTCTCCCTAGTGTGTCTTAGTGTAGAAGCTCAGGTGAAACCTGTCCACCATGAGTGGCCCTGCTGGTATCTGAAATACTGGTGGCATAGCTCTCAGCATCACAGTAACACACAAGGCCCCATAGCACAACAAGCTGACAGACATGTGGGAGCAACTAATTTAGGACCAGGCATATCAGTTATGAGAGAGCATGCTAATGATTATTAGGGTCTAATTAAGATTTGACTATGTTTGTTTCATGATCTTAGTCAAGGAAGTTGCCTTCACCACATTCTGCCCCATGTCTTCATTTGTATGTGGGAATAATATTCTCTGTTTTACTTGGGTTCTTATGAGGAGCAGAGATACCGTCTCTCAAGTACCTAGCATACTGTTGGCCACATTTAGGTGCTTTATTTATGCTAACTGTTGTCATTTACTTTTAAAATTATTGATAGTTAGCAATTACTCATTTTATGCATTAGTGATATGAAAGAGCCTGCAGCTGTAGCCCTGTGGCATCCGATCCCATCAGATCTGGGAAGCTAAGGAGGGTCGGGCCTGGTTAGTATGCGGATGGGAGACCGCCTGGGAACACCAGGTGCTGTAGGGCTGTAGGAGGTCCTAATTGAAAACCCTATGAACAGCAGAGAAGCACTGGCAATAGTGTTTCACCTGTTGTACATAGGGTCGCTATGAGTTAGATACCAACTTGACGGCACCTAACAACAAATATGAAAGAAAATAAATGAGCCCTTTTGGTAGAAGGAGGAAGTTGTAGACATTAACAGTAGGTACCATTTGTGGAAAATGTCATTTTCTAATTGTGTTTTTTAAGGTCTTAGAGTTAATTAAAAATTAGTGATGCATAATTAAATACACAATATTGATTATTCTTGAAACCAAAACATTGATAAGTAAGAAAGTTCTAAGTCTATATTTCATTTATATTTAGGGTCTTTCCTTTGTCTTGGAATGCTATCATCTGTTCATTGTGTTTGTAACTCATATGTTTTTAAAAAATAAAATTTGAACTTGAAATTTATATATTAAAGTTCATATTCTGCCTACGAATTATAAGGTGAATTCATCAACCTTCAGCTGTCATTTCTTTTCTCTGCCTTGGTTAACTTCATTAGTTGTTCTTGCCCGTTATTTTCTTGTGGATGTAGAAATGAATTGTCTGAGCATGAGAAATTAGCTTCTTTTAGTTTGTTAATTCATCATGGCAGCTGCTGAGCCATGGCAATATCTTTAAAAAAGGTAATAGAAGCTTTTTTCTGAGAAAATGTTAGGAACCAAAGTTAACTGATGTGAAAGAGCTCTGTATAAGCCTTTTAATAATTCTGTTGTTTTATATAGCTTTATAATATAAGCCCAATGTCATTGTCTCTACTGTTTGGTTTAATGTCTTTTCAGTATCATATAATGAAAGTGATTTTTACCATTTCTTTTGTGACCATCTATTTAGCAAACATCTTTAATTTCCTTTGGAATTCATGAACTTGATCATGTTTACTCACTTACCATCAATATTCTAGGCCATCACAGTTCTCTGTATCTTACTTGCTTTTTCATAATACCTAAAAGCACTATATTTTTGCCATATTTTTTTTTCTGATTGTGTGTATTATAAAATACTTAGGTACCTAAAATTGAAATAATGGATTCTTTTCTGGGGATTCTAACAAAAAGGTATTAGGTGGCTTTCCAGAATGTTGTAGATGAACTTTGAAGGTTCTAGTTAGCCTTGTGCCTATAAAACTGCAATTTAGTTTGGGGGAAAATAAACTATGCCATTCAAGGTATTTTCAAGAATTAATTGTGTAATTAAATCATTGAGATTTTTGTTGGAATAAGACAAATCTTTTCCTATATGGCAATTAAGGTCTACATAAAGGCCTATTTTTCATATTCTGTAATTCAAAGTAGCTACTTAATACACTCTCTGAATGTCAAATCCCATGACAGTTTTTACAGTATGTTGTAAAATATTGTAAGTATATGTGTTAGCAAAAATGATTTAACTTTTTAACTTCCAAAAGTGAATCTGATCTTACAACCAAAGAGGCAACTTTTGGTATAGTGATTCACACTAGATGGTATGTATTTTAAGTCAATTAGTATGAGAAAGAAAAATATAAGTGATTATGATGTCTATTTTTCAATCTGAGAAAATAAGAATAATAATCATACTTTGAAAATATTGGTAGTTGCAGCTTAAATTTCAAATTTATAACACATTATTTCGATTTTCAAAAATAACATTTTCAGATCAGGTGTTTTGGAGTTGGGCACTTGAATTTAGATCTGAGTTTTACTACTCCCTGGTGGTACAGGTTTCCTTAAACAACTTACTTTATTTCTCAAAGCCTTTATTCTGTTATCTATAAAATGGGACTGGAGCTGTTTTTGAAATATTGTTAGGGTTTAAGCAAAATGAAAAATATAAAGCGGTAATAATATATGTAACAGTTCCTAGAACAGAATAGGTGTTCAATAAATGACAATGATAATTAGGGCTAGAATATAACTTTGCCAAGAAGTAAACCACAAATATTGAACTGTGAATTCAGGATTATTATTTAATTTAAATTTTGGTATCACTATTTCATGACTGATGAGAAGATATATTCCCACTAGTCATTAATTTCTAGAGAGACACATGAGCAAAATGTTTTAAGTTTCCTAATCTTCAGATTGTAGAGCTGAAGAGCATTTTTTATTCTAGTTACCATCAA
Organism: Pedetes capensis; assembly: GCA_007922755.1. Taxonomy (NCBI): domain Eukaryota; kingdom Metazoa; phylum Chordata; class Mammalia; order Rodentia; family Pedetidae; genus Pedetes; species Pedetes capensis. The sequence continues at coordinate 121,773 of VMDO01000620.1, read as the reverse complement.
ATTGGTGTCATTTTTATAAAATTTTTGTCCCCTCCAAACATTGGCAGTTTACATACAGAATATTTTTGGAAAAAAGTAAATTTGGTTTAATAATAATAAAACAATAAATGTTTCCTGTTTCCTCTAGTTCCCCTGTATTGAGGTATCACAAACTCACATCAAAAATACATGAAAAGCATATTTTCATTTTTTTAAACCTTTGAATCATTTCCCTTTAGGATACCTGTCATTTCTGTCAAAAGATTTTACATAAACTTAAAAATTTTATTGCATTATTATTTTATATTTTAAGATGGCAAAATTAAAAATGACATATCTCCTTTAAATTATCAAAGCAAAAGTTCCTACATATCAATTAGATAATGGATAAGAATTACTTTTTCTCCCCAAGATCTCCCTGTGTTGCTTCTTATTAGAGCAAAATAGCAATGGATACATTCTTATATGAGAAATACAATGAAAATTATACTTACAAAACCAAAAATTGTTTTGAGGGTTCTGGCAAATTTGGCAAATTAGTCATTATTAACTAGGTTCATAGTCTCTAAAGACTTAAATTCATAACCATATCTCTTTAGTAGGTGAGAAAAAATGGGGAAAGCATGCAAATTCTTTAAGACATGAAGATAGAGCTGTCTTAATTCATGTGGAATCTGTGAGAAGAACCCCCAAATCCCCTAGTTCTGCCTCTGTGTCAACCCCTCCACCTGTAATTTAACAATTTATCCTTTTACTTTGTCACAGTGTTACTCTGTATTTGCTTTGTCATCCATGAATTCTTTTCATCTCTAACAGACTTTTCAAATTCTGGGTTTTAAAAAATACTCAGACCTTTAATTTCCTTCCTCCCTTCTTCCTCCAGGGTCTAGTATAACACTGCAAGTCTATTTCTTTAAGGAAAAAAATTACAATTAATGAACAAGGTGTTATCAGTGTTGTATAAAAAAAAGAGAAGAAATGACAGATTAAAACTCTTTTATTTTGCTTTGTTGAATCCCCTGTTAAGTGGAGTAGTGTTGAGCAGTAGCCAAAACCATAGAACTTGAGATTACTTGTTTCAATATTCACTGAAGGTTCAGTTTAGATCGGTTTTAGTGCAATAATTAAGGTGACTTTCCTTGGTACATTGTGTCCCCTCAATGTAGGAGCTAAATAGTTTGTACTTGTTTGTCAGGTGGCTTAATTTTGTAGGTTTGTAGGACATGATATTTTCATAACAGAAGGGAAGAGAAGATAATAATCTTTTGAACTTTTAAGGACTTGAGATTTAATAGTTCATTATACATTTATATGCAATTTTGTGTGTGTACCTATGGAATTTAATTCATAATTTTGGAAGATCTTCATTATCAAGGATAGTGGGCATTGGCAGAGAGATTTAAGGAAATAGAGTGATATCCCTTCATCACAGTTCATATTCTTGATTGGATATAATATAGCCCAGGAAGAGAAACCTAAACCCTGTGATGGGGTAGGGTACATTCATTGCATGAAACAAGTCCTAGCAGCACATGTGTGAAGTGTGAATTGCTTGTTATTATAAGAGAAAAATAAATCCCTGTCTTCTTTTTCTCTCTCTTTAAAAATACTAACGTATTTAGTGATTAAACCCAGAGCCTTGCATATACTTTGCAAGTACTCTACCACTGAACTGCACACCCAGCCCATTTTTTATTTTGAGACAGGATCTCACTAAGTGACGCAGGCTACCTCTGACCTTGAACTTGCAACCCTCCTGCCTTAGCCTTCCGAGTCACTGGGATTACAGGTGAGCCCCACCACATCTAGCTGAAAACAAATTCTTCAGCATTTGTAAAAATTATCTAATGTTGTACTTGCTTGATGAAACGGCTGTCATATGTTGGGGCTTTGCTCAGGCCCGGCAGAGGTCAGAGCCTTGCCCAGACACCACGTGGGTATCGGGGACCCACTGAATCGGGTTTAGTGTAATGGCCAGTGGCGCCAATGAAGGACCTTCAAAAGGTGCTCCCCAAGTGGGGTGCAACAAGCAAGCAACCCCTAAGCAAGAGCTATAAGTGCTGGAACAGCTCAGCCTTAAAGGCACAGCTACAGTAGCCAGTGTTCTGCTGGGCTGGAGGTCAGTTGGCCTTGACTCTCAGCAGTTTACCTTCTCTGCCTCCCTCCTTCCCAGGGATGGGAGGAGTTGTGAGGCTCTTTGTGGCTTGATTGTAGCCTTTGGTGCCTCGGGGCCCCTGGTCTTGACCGCGTCGGCTTGCTTGAAGAGTCCGCTGGAGTAGGGAGCGCTGGTCGAGGTGATGGGGTTCAGTTGGCAGTTAAGGGATGGTCAGAAGTGGTGGAGGGGGAGAAGTAGTAGGGGGGGGTCAAAGGGGTCCGGGAGCCCTGCTTATATAGGGTCCCAGAGGGGCACGTGACTGGGATTAGCCAATCAGGGCACACACCTGACAGTTACTGCAGATAAACTGACATAACTGCCAGGTAGGGACAGTTATCTAATGAAAATGCCAAGGATAGCCAATCAGGATTAAGGCAGTTAAGGCAGGCCAGGTTGGTCAGGTGCCATCTTTGCTTACTCGATGGGAGGGGCAGGTGTGAGTGAGTAAGATGTGGCCCTGGGGTCCCTCAGGCTATTATGAGGGACCCTAGTTATGGGGTAGATTTTAAAAATCCCCAACAGTCATTATCTGATAGTACTTAAATTTCAAATGGGATTTTGTTGTTGTTGTTAGGTGCCTTCGAGTCGGTATCCGACTCATAGCGACCCTCTGTACAACAGGGGAAACACTATTGTCAGTGCTTCTCTCCTGTGCATAGGGTTTTCAATGGCAGATTGATTTTTTGGGAGGGGGTTGCCAGGTCCTTCTCCCAAGCCTACAGCTTTTGGTGTTCCCAGGCGGTCTCCCATCCGCATACTAACCAGGCCCGACCCTGCTTAGCTTCTGAGATCTGATGGGATCGGATGCCACAGGGCTATGCCTGCAGGCGCTTCAAATGTAATATCATGGTTTTATTTCTTTAAAACAAGTTATTGGGGATTATTAGTATTCAACAAATTACTCTTTAAAGCTGAATATCAAAATATATTCCTGTAATTTTATATGTGTTGTATTTCTCATTATGGCTTCCCTCATTTGTATGCCATATAGACATACAGAGGCAGCTTTTGAATTTAAATAAAATTAATCTACGTATGAACTAGCCTGCAGCTGTAGTCCTGTGGCATCAGATCCTGTCAGATCTCGGAAGCTAAGCAGGGTGGGGCCTGTTTAGTACTTGGATGGGAGACTGCCTGGGAACACCAGGTGCTGTAGGCTTGGGAGAAGGACCCGGCAACCCACTCTCAAAAATCAATCCACCATTGAAAACCCTATGAACAGCAGAGAAGCGCTGACAATAGTGTTTCTCCTGTTGTATGTAGGGTTGCCATGAGTCAGATAGCGACTTGACGGCACCTAACAACAATAACAACATATGAAGTGGCTAGGTAGACTTGTGATTCTAGAAGCTGTCATATCAGAGTGCCATGCTTAAATTTGCACAGTTACATCTCCAGCTCTCTTTTTTGTTAGTATCTCACCATTTAAATAATTAAGTTTGAATTAATATAATTCTTCAGGAACAGTTTTCCTTTGTAAAACAGTATGGGAAATAACTTGTAGTAAATACTCGGTTTATGACACAATGACAAAAAAGCTACTGCAGAAATTTCTATAACAGTATGATAACTTGAAGTATTGTTCATGTGTATATTTTAAAGATTATGCATGTATTTGCAGGTGTTTCATGAGAAGTGTTTCACATAATAATGTATTAAGATAAGTTATCCAAGTAAAATTATAAGCAACTGAATTTTTATTTTTTCTTTCTTTCTTTCTCCTTTCTCTCTTTTTTCTTCTCTCTTTTCCTTTTCTTCTCTTTGCTCTTTCCTTTCTTTTCCCTTCACTTTCTCTTTCCCTTCCTTTTCTCTCTTCTCTCTTCTTTTTCTTTCCTCTCTCCTCTCCTCTCCTCTCCTCTTCCCCTTCCCCTTCCCCTTCCTCTTCCCCTTCTCTTCTCTTCTCTTTTCTCTAATACTTTGGGGTTGAACCCAGGCCTCACACATGCTTTGCAAGTACTCTACCACTGGGCTGCACCCTCAGCCCCTTTCCTATTTTCTTTCTCTTTGTTTGTTTGTTTGTTTGTTTGTTTCTTTCGAGTCAGAGTCTTCTTAAGTTGCACTGGTTGCCTCTGGTCTCCAACTCACAATCATCCTGCCCCAGGCTTTCAAGTCATTGGGATTAGAGGTGTGCTCCACTGTGCCCAGCTAAGCAATTGAATTTTTCTTTATAAGTGTGATGTAGCATAGAAAAACAATTACGCTAAGGGGAGGAGTGCCTTAATATAGTTAAATACTATAAGAGAATACCTACACTCGTATATATGCAAATTATTTCTATTTAGTTGGTAGTAGGCATAAATTAAATGAGTTCAGCACAAAATTGAACTTGGAGACTTAGAGAAATAATCCTCCTATTAGTCAGTTATTGTTCTTGTAAAATGATGGTTGTGGTATTGAGGAAGGTATTGTAAATATAAAGTCACCTGCCTTTTATAATTTATGAATGACTACTTTTAATTTTCTAGTAATTGTCTCTAAGAAATATCAGGAAAGGATTGTTTCTGTCATCATATGATCAACTATAAATCTTTATTCAATTTCTGTAATGCGCTAGACAGAAGAAAGGGACACTAAGAACCTAGAGCTCTGAAAAGAAATAAGGACCAACCACTCACTCTGCTCATCTACTCTGCTCTACTTCTCCATGCACTGTGCTCTCTTTTTCTAGAAAGATAGAATTTTTTTAATTTTTAATTTTTTTAAAGTTAGGCCCAGAGGAGAGATTGTGCCATGAAAAATTATAGGTTATTATTCATTCAACAAGTAGTAGTAATAATAATTAGGTGCTCCTGATTTGGGTTCAACTCATGAATCAGGTTCAACAGAATGAAACAATCTCTGACACTGTGCCATACCTGGCACTCTCAGTGTTTCTCTGCTATTCATAGGGTTTTCAGTGGCTGATTGCTTTGGGAGTGGGCTGTCATGTCCATTTTTTGTGGTGCTGGGAATTGAACCTAGGGCCTCAGAGAGCACAGAGCAGCACTCCACTAAATTAAACCCCAGCTGCTCAATAAGTATAGGTAGAATCATATGAAAATGCTATTTGTATAAATCAAAAATAGTATGATGTGGCAGTTTCATGTGGCCCTATCTAATATTTACAGGGATGTTTGTATGAGTCATGCATTGTTGCAGGTGCTAAAGGCAAAGAATTTAATAAAATAGACAAAATCTCTGTCTTCATGGAATTTATATCCTCATGGAGTCTCCAGCCAGACCCCTGTCCTTACTAGACTCAGGGATATCCAAGTGCCTACTCTACATCTCCCCTGAGATGCTGAATAGCCTTTCCCATATACATGTCTCAAACCAAGCTCTTGGTAGAGAAACAACACACCAGGATTTTACTTGCCTTATAAATAGAAATCAGGGTGAAAAGGACCATGGACGGATGACCTAGCCCCAACTCTGTCTTTCTTTCTTTCTTTCTCTCTCTCTATAGTAGAGACAATATGGCAGTAATTTCCATAACACCAAATAGTGTTTTTTGTCTACTGAATTTTAAAATGTACCCAGACAGGAAAATGGAGCCTGCTAGACTGTTAATGCAACTATGATGTATTTGTTCTTTCTAATACACTGCAACAATTCTTTCTGTATCCTTCATTACACATGGTAAATAGCTGAGACGTGTTGTGATTCAGTGAATGAGCTTTGGATAGGGAAACAACAGGCCTAGATTGGAGTTTCAGATTTGCTGTTGAGGAACTCTGCTGTTTAGTCAGTATCTGTCAGCAAATAAAAATGAGTTAACTCCTCCTACATATAGTCATGTACCACATAATGTCGTTATGAGCAGTGATAGTCTGCATGTACAATGGTGGTGCCATAAGACTATAATGGACCTGAAAAATTCCTTTTGCCTAGTAATGTTATAAGTGGTCTAGTTTCATAATGCATTGCAGGACTTATATTTGGGGTTCCCATTTCTGTAAAAGCATAGCACATACATAATAAATGACGGTGTTCATGGTTTATGTATTTACTATACTATTGTTGTTGTTGTTGTTGTTGTTGTTAGGTGCTGTCAAGTCATGTCCAACTTACAGTGATTCTCATAGGGTTTTCAATGGCTCATTGTTTCAGGATTGCCTAGGGAGTGGATTGCCACATCCTTCTCCCATGTTTTCTGTGCTGGGAATCAAACCTGGGACCTCCAGGACTGCAGAACATTGCTCTACCAACTGAGCTAAATCCCAGCCTTACTATAATGTAATTTTTATTGTTACCCCTGAGTGTACTTCTGCTTGTAAAATATTTTATAGGACTGGGTATGTAGCTCAGTAGTAGAGTGCTTGCCTAGCATGTATGAGGCTGTGAGTTTGATCACCAGCACTGCAAAGACAACTTAAAAATTACTATGAAATAGCATGCCATGTTACGTCAGCCGCATTCCATATATTCGCCTGTTTACCACATCTTTGGATTGCATCAAGACGCCATGTTGAATGATTGACCTATACCATGAGTTTGTGTAAATACCTGCTGTGATGTTCACATAATGACAGAATAGCCTAACCTTGTATATTTCAGAATGTATGTCTCCACTAAGTGATACATGACTATACTTGAGTGATATGAGAATAAATGAGATAATAATTACCAAGTGGCTTAAAAATTAGCTATTGAAGGGTGAAAATTGATATATAACATAGATAGTTCTAATTTTTAATAGCTTAATGTGATCAGTTTTTTCTTTGATTTTTGTTTCTGTTTTGTTGATTAAGGTACTACACACTTCAAAACTAATAAACTTCGAAGTGTATCAAGTTGTCTGATTTAGTCTGTGTTCAGCAGGCAGCTTGTTTTTCCCAACTGTTCTTTTGAGCATGTTTGACTAACATATCATTGATATTTTAATTTTACACTAAATTCCTGTGAATGAGTATTTGAGAGATTCCTTAGGCCATTTGAAGTACTTCTAGCATAAAATAATATATGCTTTAAAACATTGCTAGGATGGTGCAACTGAAAAAGTATTGCATTTTCCTCATTTATCTTGTCATCTTTTTCTGTTAGCATATCCCTCATGTATAGTTCATTTGAAAGAATAGTGTGGCAACATAAATGCAGTGTCTTAATGAGAAGCCACGCTGACGCTGAGAAGCAGATAACCTGAAGCCAGACAGTGAGATTTACATACCCTGCCCTTGGTAGAGGCATCTTCCTGCATTACTGATACCACAAACCATCAATAATTTAATTCAGTTACCTTTGTTTATAAGAAAGCAACCATTTGGTTTTAAAGCTTTAATTCTGATTCTTTATCATAATTTACAAGATGAAGTAACCTATCATTACTGTGGTGCCTGTAACATATCACTAAAAGGGGAAAGGGGAAAGTATTTCTCTTCTGTCAAACATTGTATTATTTCTCTGGGGTCTGCTATGCTGCTCTTTGTATCGAATCATACTCATATATTGTTTATATAGGTAAGTGGTGCAATGTTGCAAGTTCAAGAGAGAAAAACCCCACTAAAACAAATCTGAAAATTCAGTTAGGTTTTCTCTACTAGTTATCTTTGAACTATATATATATATCAAAACACCTACATCTATGGAAGCTAAATGATCTTTTTTTATAAATCAGCCTTTCTCATACTTCTTATTGGGAAACACTGCAGTACGTTGTAATTTGTATGATTCTGCAGGGCTGTCTGGATGTTATTGTGAATTAAAATGATTTTACTTAAATCTATAGTAATTTTCCCTTTATTATTATAAGGCAAAAAACCTTTTTGTTTCTTCAATATTGAATGTTTTAAGCAAATTAATAATTCCCACTGGGTTCTAAAAATCACCTCTACTGTTTTTAGTATCAGTGCCACTTTAAAATCTGAGGTCGCTTGTGTTACTTGTGGGTAAATGCATATGCATGTGTTCATCATAACACAGCAGAAAGAAAACAGACTTTGAACAGCCTACACTGAGGATTGCATAACACAGTAAGATACACACATCTTACCATGTGCATTTGAACAGTTTACTTAATTTTTCCAAGTTTCACTTTCCCAGGCTGTATAATAGGCATATTCACATCAACTTTGCAGGGTTTTTAGGAGAATAAAATGATGTAGTCTTTGTTGTGCTAGTCCATTGCTGGCATGTAAACTTTTCATTTGTGGGGAAAAAAAAAAAAAAGGAATTACAGAAAAATTGCAAGATAGTAAAAAGAATTCCATATACTCCTCACCCAGCTTCCCCCAGTACCATCATCTTGTACAATTATACAGTAATCAGAATCAACATATTAACATTGGCACAATATTATTAACTAGAGATTTGACTCACATCTCACCAGTTTATTACCAATATCCTTCTACAGGATCCAGTCTAGGATTCCACATTGCATTTAACTGCCATGTCTCCTTAATCTCTTCTAGTCAGTGACAGTTTCTCAGTCTACTCATCTTTCATGACCTTAATACTTTGAAAGGGTACTGGTGAGTTTTTTGTAGACTTGCTTGAACTTTGGGTTTTATATGAAAAAGAATTCCATATACTATTCACCCAGTTTCCAGATAAAACATTCTGATGTTTTATCATGATTATTGTTGTTAGATGCTGTCAAGTTGGGTTCAACTCATAGTGACGCTTTGTACAACAGAACAAAACACTCCCCAACACTCTGCCATGTGAGAACTATGTCAGTGCTTCTCTGCTAGTCATAGAGTTTTCAATGGGTGCCTGTTTCAGGATTGTTTTAGGAGTAGGCTGCCTTTTCACAGTTTTGTGGTGCTGGGGATCAAACCCATGGCATCAGAGAGCACAGACTAAGTACTACTAACTGAGTTCAACCCCGGCCCTTAATGATGATTAAATTGAGGTTGTATGTTTTTGGCCTGAATCCCACAGGAGTGATGTTCCCTTTTGATTTCATAACATTAGGAACATATATTAATACAACTTTTATCATGTGGTAGGATGGGATCCACTGGGTTTCTCTACCGTATAGGGAATGTCTTGGAGGAGACGCTTTTGTTTTGGTCATCTGTTTTGTAGCCAAGCTTAGATGAAGAAAACGCATTCTTTATAAGTGAAATATCTTACTGTATTGTTGTGACTTTGGGAAAATTGTTGTTGTTGTTGTTAGGTGCCGACGAGTCAGTATCCAACTCATGGCGACCCTCATAGGGTTTTCAATGGCTGTTTTGGGATTGCCTTGGGAGTGGATTGCCACGTCCGTCTTTTTTGCAGTGCTGGGTATCAAACCTGGGACCTCAGGGACTGCAAAGCAGCGCTCTACCAACTCAGCCAAATCCCAGCCCCTTGGGAAAAGTATTCAATCCTTTTAGTAGTTCAGTTTTAGAGTTATTTTGGAACTATATAGTTATAGTGGAAGTATAAGCGAGCTAAAGATCTTGTCCTTCCTGTGGAGTCTGATTCATTTTGGACATTGATAGAAAAATGTGTATTTTAATATGCTCTGAGTAACCACTAGAGGGTGGTCATAGGTAACCAATTACCCATTTGCATTTTTTTCAAGATGTCTCAACACAGAAAGATTAAAAATAAAGGGGGCTGAGGGTGGGGTAGGGTGGAGAAGGCATAGCAAATGCCAGCAAATGGGATCAAAAAGAAAACTGGAATGACAGTATCACACAAAATGCAATATAAGGACAAAAGTATGAAGCTGAATAGTTATATTTTTGTATGCGATAAAAGGTGTAGTCCAGGAATATGTGACAATTCTGAACCTTTATAAATGCACCTCGAAGCATGTCACTGAAACACATGTAATACTTACATGAAATATTAAGATACTCAACATTGGTGAGATTAGGAGGTTTTCTTTTGCAGTCATCTTGATAGCTCTTCAAAACCTTAGACTTATACATAATATTTTTACTAGGTTATAAATAATATGTTGTTGTTAGGTGCCATTGAATTAGGTTAACCCATAGTGACCCTATGTACAAGAGAAGGAAACACTCCCTGACACTGTGCCATACCCAGCACTAAGTCAGTGTTTCTCTACTATTCATAGAGTTGGCTGATTTTTTTTGAGATTGTTTTGGAAGTAGGCTGCCGGATCCTTCTCCCATTTTATGGTGGTGGGGATTGAACCCAGGGCCTCAGAGATTTCAGAGCAGCCCTCTTCCAACTAAGGTAAACCCCAGCACGATATACGTAGAATGTTGTTATTGTTAGGTGCCATCGAGTCAGGTCCAATTCATAGCGACCCTCAAAAGGTTTTTAATGGCTTATTGTTTCAAGGTTACTTTAGAAGTGGACTGCCACATCCTTCTCCTGTATATAAGTAGTATAGGGGAGAAAAAATTATTTTTCCCATTTATCATCAGGTTCATGGCTGAGGCCCTATAACAAAATACTGATTAACAAAAGGAAAAAAATGCGCATTTATTTAATGTAAGTTTTATGTGGCACGGGAGCCATCATAAGGAAATGAAAACCCAAAGAAATAGAAAAAGCTGTGTTTTTATGCTTAGGATTGATGAAGAGCAGCCAGTCTTAAGGAAGAATGGTTACATAAAAGAGGTGTAATTGAATGTTAATAAATGGGGGAACTTAGCAAGGTCCATTTCTTTTATTTATTCAGAATTTCCTCCAGGAAGAGGGTGGGCACCTCAAGAATGAAAGCCTGTTCAGCTGGAGGTCAGAGAGTTTTTTCTTACTTTAGAGAAGGGGTGAGGGAGTGGTGAGAGTAATCTTCCTTCTTCTACCCTTTCCTCACAGGCCACAGTTCCCTGTGTTTGGGGGTGATATGTCCTGATCTACATCAGTAGTATCTTGAGACATCTTTTTTGTAATCAAGCTATGCACTTAAAATTTTATCATAAAGGAAAATTAGTCCTTGAACATACTCACTGTGGATTAAAGTGCCAGATAAGAAAAACTAGGAAAGTAAAGTATGGGGGGGTGGGTGGAATGGAGAGGAGAGTAAGCCTGAGAAAATAAGTAAACAGGATGAAGCTAATCTAGCAGAAGGTAAAATTTAAAAATTACATTTAATTTTTCAAAAAAAGTTTTTAATCATAATTTCTATATCTGTGAAGAGGAGCAAGCCTCTCTCTTGGAGATTAGAAGCTCTGATCAGCCAACTTTTGTGCAGTGTCTGATTGTAGATTTGGATGATGCTTTCAGTTTGCTTCTCATTTCCAGTGAGTGAAAAGACCAGTTTTTTCAAGCTGAGCCAGTTCGTCTTGGGGTAGCACATTCTACATCAGTCAGCTTGCTCCGGTGGTTTTGGAGTCTTATGTGTTTTATGATGTTTTTTTTTTCCACCAGTGATACAAAGACTAAATTGACCACCTTTTTAGGACTGCTAAAGTTAGTCTTTTAGGCAGTGTTACTCATATGTTTTACTTTAGTGAATGAAAGGCCATTTGTGGTTTCTATCTTCAAATCTGACAAATTATATTTGGAATGTTACTATATCTTCATTCCTGTTAATGTCAGTGGCAATCATATCAGTGAATAAAATAGACTTTTCTATAACAAGAGTGCCCAGAATGATGCTGAGAAGTTTATCATTAATCGTCCCTTCCTTAACATAATGCATGCTTGAGTGAACAGAGAGCCAATGAAAATTATGTACCACACAACTCGTCTCCCTCAGACCATTTTCTCTAGGTTGAATTACTCAAGGCCTCTAAGTATTATGTTAAGTTATAGTATTTAGTTTTAGGAATTTGCCAAATCTCTTTTGTTGTTGAAAGTTAAAAGACAAATAAATTGTAAGATTAACTTTCAGTCCTCTGATAGGATTGATTTTATGAACTTACAGTACGAAGGAGATTCTTAAAAGTTCAGGCAACTAAACATTTATTGAACTGCTGCGTTTTGCTAAGCTTTGTGCTACACACAGGGTTTTAGTGAAGTGAATAAGGTTCATGAACTAGGCAGTCAGTACAGGCACTTTAAGATTCTTTGCCTAACTCACTCTGCACTTTGGGGTTAGGTGTTTTTGTTATGCTGTATAGTATAGCTATACTAGATGATGTTTAAAGCCTGTTCCAGTTCTTGAATTCTGATTCTAACTTATAAAGAAGCTACCTTTGCTAAAGCTCCAGGTAAGGTTGTCAGTTTAAAGAGCAGTAATGTGTTCTGCATCCTTTTTTCCCCATTTTTCCTGTTTGCTTGTCTCTGATTTTGTACTTTAGTTCCTCTCATGTCCCCAGATCAAAAAATAACAAGGAGCAATTGGAAGAAAACTGGCTGTTTGAATGCATGTGGAAACTCTAATTAGTGTCTTTTTCTAAATTTTAGACTTTTTAACTTCCCAGTTTGCCAAAATTTTATTTCTAAAGTACTAACAAATTAGAAATCAACTAAGTGATATGTGGCTTGTTAACATTACTTTTCCTTTAAAGAGTAGATACTTTTCTCTGGTTTTCACCGGAATCAGAAACATTTTGTTTAACTGTGATTCATTTGGACTTTTGGATGACCCCAAAGTAGTCTATAGTTGATTGATTGTCAGGGATAATTAATACTTGGTTTTTTTCTCCATTTATAATTTTGTAGTATTTTCTGCCAAGTAGAAGACTAGGAGTTTATTTCCTGCTTTACTGTTAAGTAATTGAAATGACTATTCATTTGGAATGTTGCCTCTGGAAGTCTTAGTTTCCTCATTGATGAAATACAGATACCTAATTTACTTACCTTACAAATAATGAATGATCAAGAAAGAATCATCTTGATGCTGGCATGGTGGTGCATGCTTGTAATCCCAGCACCAAGGTGGCTGAGGCAAAAGGATCTATGCAAGTTTAAGCCTGATTTACATAGCAAGTTCCAGGATGGCCTGGCTACACAGCAAGAACCTGTCTCAAAAATAAAACAAAACAAAAAGAAAAAAGGATCATCTTGGTAAATACTAAGGATGTATAAAAATGTCAGCTGTTGTTACTAAAACATTACTAAATGTTACTTTACTTTTTATTGCTAATAGCAGTAGTATATTTGTACTAAATTCCCCACTAGGAATTTCAAAAAATTTTTTTTACTTTATTTTATTTTATTTTATTTACTTTATTTACTGTGAGACAGAAAAGAGAATGATGTAGATCACATAGCCTCAGAGGACAGTCATCAAATCTTGCTTTCTGAGTCTATTAGTGTGTAGTCCTTGTACTAGAATTTGAAACTTGTACTAGAATTTGAAAAAGACAAAACAAACCCACTAGCCTACATATGCCCTGCATTACTGGACAGCTCTCCATCTTCCCCTGATGATTATGGCAAGGTTTTTGATACACAGGTAACCTTTCTTTTGATCTACCGATATCACTGAAAGTGGTCTGCTTAATCAGTTGCTCTGTCAGATTATGTGGGATCATTTCATTTAATACATGTTCTATGGAGTTTTGGCCTTTCACTACTTTCATTTCCCGACAATAATGTGGTCAATTAAAATTTCAAAATTTAGCTTGACCCCATAGGAAGTTTGAGGAAAGAAAATCTTCCTACGGTGGGGTCCAGAACTAAAACGATTTCCCATTGCTTCAGGGGAAGGGATTAGGACCTGAAGATGGATGGGTACATGTCTTGTCTTGTTTTTCCAGATGCAATTTGTATAGTCTGTGGTCAACATTTTAAGGGAACTCTTAGGAGTATTGAGAGAGATATCTGAATGTAAAATGGAACCCTGTTATTTAAATTTCATCTTTCAAAAGTGACACAAAAGGTTTGTATAAATTCTATACAAATAACTAGTGCATATGTAATCATAATATATACTTAGTATTTTATAATTTACAAAGTAATTTTGTATTGAATAAAGGTCAGGTGTCATTGTACAATATTAAAAGTAGAAAAAAAGAGACTAAGGTAATTTATAGTAATTGCCTAACATTATTTAGCTGGTAGGTGGTAGTTAAAACCAAAATCTGTGTTATCTCTGTAACGTCTTGCTGCTTCATGAGCCTATGAAAAATTTTCACCAGTAGGAAGTGAATTACCTCTTACAGAGCAGAAGAAATATTTAGTGTATCACAGGAAGTAATTTGACAGATTACTGTAATAGCACTGTCTTCCAGCTGTGTCACAAACTTCAAATTTTCAAGTTGTTTTTTTTTTTGAAGATCCTGTGAATAGTAGTAGTTGTTGTTAGGTGCTGTCGAATCAGGTCCAATTCATAGAGACCCTGTGTACAACAGAATGAAACACTCCCCAACACTGTGCCATGCCTGGCACTGTGTCAGTGCTTCTCTGATATTTGTAGGGTTTCTGATGGCTGATTGTTTTTCAGAATTGATTGGGGAGTGGGCTGCCAGTTCCTTCTCTGGTTTTTGTGGTGTTGGGGATTGAACCCAGGGCCTCACAGCATGCAGAGGAAGCATTCTACAAACTGATCTAAACTCCAACCCTTATGAATAGTTAGAGGCAGTAACTAGATTCAAGTTTTTTTCCCCTCAAGTATGGAGGGTTGAACCCAGGGCCTTGTGCATACTTTGTAAGCACTCTACTACTGAGCTATACCCTTAGCCCAGTTTTTATTTTTTATCCTGAGACAGTGTTTTGCTAAGTTATGCAGTCTGCCTCTGGCATTGAACTTGCAATCCTCCTGCCTCTACCTCTGGAGTCACTGGGATAATAGGCATCCACTGCCATGCTGGCTAGATTCATGGTTTTCTAATGAGGAAGCTGGAGGGAAAACACATGAGTAACAGATCGGAGCCACTCAAGACAGCCTTTTCTTGTTAATAATAAAACTGGCAACCTTGATAATAATAATGACTATTGAATGGTTACTGTTTTTAAAGAAAATGAAAGCTGGACGATAGGTAAAAATAGATTTTGTTTAGGAACTATTGTAATACAAGAAAAGAGATAGTGATGTAGAACTATGCTCAATTCCAAACACAGCTTGGGCAAGTGGGATTTGTAGCCAGGAATAAGGTGGGTCAGTGGATGATAATTACAAAGAGGAAAGAAACATCAGGCATAGGGGAATTTTGGTTAATCAGACCTAACAGGATTCTTGCTGAAGTCAGGTCAGGATGATTAGATACCAAGGGTAGAGGATGAGGAATTTGATTAGATATCAAGGGTGAATAGATGTTAAGGGTGAAGAGTTTCTCTAAACTAACAACTAGGTTAATGCAAACAATACAGAAGTCCAAAGGCCAAGGCCTAGTTGAGAAGAAGATTTGGAGGAGCCTGACTGAAGTTTGGTCAAGGAGAGCATCTCATTAGCCTCTTTTCTTGTTCAAGGAAATAAGAGGCTTTCTTCTTTTTCTGAGCAATCTACATCCATTTCTTTTTCAGTGGCCTGTACATGAAGGACCAGCTGACCCATCTGTTGAGTCTTTGTGATGGTTTTTAAGTGCTATGCTATGCAACCCATGAGACATTTAATAAGAGGGATACTTGTGAAGGTAAGCAGACAGGTAAAGATTAGAGGGTGAACCAAGTTTGCCCAAGTTTGTAGACCTTTAGGATCCACCAAAAGTTGTCCCAGGGCTGTCTTTCCTTGGTGGTATCAGAATGCGAGCAGTGATAGGATGAATTTCTTCCTTTGCCCCTTGAACTTTCCTGTTTATGGCAGAGACATCAGATAGATTCCCTGGGAAAAAGGCTTAGCAGTACAAGAGGCTTCTTTTGCAGCCGGGATCATCTCGAGGGAAGTTTGGTTATATGGAACAGGAGCATGGGTTTTCATGACTATCAAGTCAGTGTTCATGGCCAGTGGTAGGGATGCCCCAGGACAAGATGAATTGCTTCAGCAGTGAATAGTTGGCTCTGTTGTTGAGTTGAACTTCTTCAGCCAGGTAGATTCCTAGGGATGATACGTATAAGGTGGCAAACTTTTCCCAGGAAGTAGTGAGACTACAGATGGAACTTAGGCATCGTTCTGTAGCTCTTCTTTCTAAATCACATGAGGAACTGGGATCACCTACAAGGGAAGCTGTGATGTCCTGAACTCTTCCTTTGTCTTGATAATGAGAGCAAGGTAAACTGGAGGGGTGGGTAATTGTTTTAGAGATAATTTTAAAAAGGAAGAAAATTGTGGGGACTCAAGTATGAAGAAGGGATTAGTAAGATTAGTGAGGTAACAAGATCTGGTCCAGATGGCTGATAATTGATAATAAGCTTGGCTTCCACAGACAAAACAATCATCAGGAGCGTGCCTTGGGTCATAAAGTAATTATCTAGTGGCTGAGGATGACTAATGAATGAAAAATTTCAGAAAGGGAAAGGATTTGTTGGAAGTGATTCATGTGTTGTTTGGTTGGATCTGAGAAGTTAGGCTCGGAGGGCCAGTAGGGACATTTCCATTTATATGAGCAATGTCTGGGGAACCTGTAGCAGCTTGGAGGCTTTATGTTGGATTTCGTAATGATAGAGTAAAGCCTCTGGGATCTCCTTTTGCTGATGTCACGTGACTCAAAATGAGAAGAAACATAGTAGTTGCAATAATAGGCTCACACATATAAAGATTGGGAGCATGACACAGTGTTGGGTAGTATTTTGTCCTGCAGTACTTAGGGTTGCTGTGAGTTGGATCCAACTCAAGGGTGTCTAACAATAAGAAAAGGTAAGTGTAATGACACATACTTGTTCCCAGAAAGGGACAAGATTATGATAGAAACATATGTGCTCCTTGCAAGAATAGACTGAAATAGATTTAGGAGGCTTCTCACAATGGCTATTTGTCTAGTTTAAAATGGGAGAGAGAGAGAGAGAGAGAGAGAGAGAGAGAGAGAGAGAGAGAGAGAGAACACGAACGAACAAGAGTGGGAGTCAGGGCAAAGGATACAGCAAAATGGGCATTGTGATTGATCTGTGGAATCTGGGAAGTACTGCATGTGCCCAGAGGAAAGGGAGCAGAGTACAAGCAGTCCTTGGCTTTATGGGAAGACATGACTAGTTCAGCTATGGCTTGCCAAAGGTTCTGTGAGTGAAATGGTCTTGCTGAGAGGGTAGGGAAAGGGAGGAGGAGCAGGAGCTCATAAATTTAGGGGTAGAAAAATGAAAGTGAAGAAGACTAATTTCAGGTGAGGAAAAATCATAGCAAAAATAGGCAGTAATTGGGAAGTCAGTCCAAAGTGAAGTAGAGAATTCTTTAGAGTTTTAAGTATCTTTAGGTAGGGGGATCCCATGCAGCTGGGTATGAGGGTGACTCCCAAATCATGGTCCAGAGGGAAGATGCCATCAAAGAGACATTAAGTATCCATGTCCCACAAGGTCCCCAGACTTCTCTGTTGTCATTTTGTTTCAGGGAGAGGAAATGTTTGAATAGTATAGACTTGGTCTGTGAAGATTATTTTGCCTATAACTAAAATCTGACCTATAACTGAAATCTGACTGGTCCGTGAAGATTATTTTGCCTATAACTGAAATCTGACCACACAATGAGCATCATTGTATTTTGTCTTTGGATGCCTTGTGGCTCATGTTTGCTAATACTTTTGAATACCTTTGAAAAGGTATTCATTGTCCAAGAGGGAGTTGTCATAACTGTCCGAACACATGGGGAGGTCCTCTACATATTGGATTAAAATTGAGTGTCTTGGGTATTTTAAATCCCTAAAGTTGGCTTTTAGGGTGCTTAAGAAGTATATGTGGTTGTTAGGTGCCATCAAGTCGGGTTTGATTCGTAGTGACCCTATGTATAGCAGAACAAAACACTCCCCAATTCTGTGCCAGGCACATAATCTTATTTATGTGTGAGCCCACTGTTGTGGACACTGTGTTAATCCATCTAATTGAGGGTTTTCCTTTTTTTAGTTAACCTGCCATTCTCCCAAACATGATGTCCTTCAGGGATTGGTCCCTCTTGATGTCCAAAATATGTAAAACACAGCTTAGCCATCCTTGCTTCCAAGGAGCACTCTGGTTGTACTTCTTCTAGGACAGATCTTTTGGTGTTTTTGGCAGTCCATATTCATCTCCAGCACTGTAATCCAAAAGCATCAACTCTTCTCCTGTCTCCTTTGCTCAATGTCCAGCTTTCACAACCATATGATGCAACTGAAAATACCATGGCATGAGTCAGGCGCACCTTGGTCTTCAATGTGATATCATTACTTTTCAATACTTTAAAGAAATCTTTTGCCACAGCTTTCCCCAATGCAGTGCATCTTTTAATTTCTTGCCTGCTGCTTCCACAGTTGTTGATTGTAGAACCAAGTAAAGCAAAGTTTTGGACAACCTCAATCTTTTCTCCATTTATCATGAAGTTGCTGTCTCAGTAAATCCTTCAGGCATAATAGTCTAGGTGTATTTCTGATATTTGTAGCTGAAGGCAAGCAAATATTAGAATTCCTTGTAAAGGAGAATATTTTAAAAAGGTAGAACACAAAATGCTGACCATGACATATAGCACATTGAAAGAGATAGTAAAGAAGACAGTGTTACAATTAAGTGCGAGGGGAAATGTTGTTTAATAATTTTTTGATCTTAGATCTTGGACTGATACCCTTAATGATTTGGTTTTTTAATGGCCAAAATGGAAATATTTCATGGGCTAGAAGCAGGGTAACACATTCTACCTGTGTTACTTGTTTAATAAACCTTGCATTAAGCCTGGCATGGTTTCACAAATTTGTAATCCTAGCACTTGGGAGACAGGAGGAGCATGCGTTCAAGGCCAGCCTGGACTATATAGTGAGTTCCCGGCCAGCCTAGGTTATATAATGAGACTCTCAAAAACAAAAGCAAAACACAAGAAACTCTTGCTTTATCAGGGGGAGCCTCTCAAGACCTTTGGGTCTTAAATGATATTAATACTGCAGAAAGGCATGGAAGGATCTACTTCTACTTTATATGGGTCTGTATTCCATACACATCTGGTGACAGAGTTTTTTCCCGTAAAAAAGAGAGAGAATTGTAACAGTTGAGTTAAATCTGTAATTAAATAGATGATAAGTTGAACAGGGCAAAGGAATTTTACTGTCCCCCTGGGGTGGGGGAAGTGAAACAAAGCCATTCAAGGATGTAGTTGTGAAGAGGAGTCAGGACCTACAATAAGTAGGAAGGAATCTTACAAGAATTTTTATAACCTAATTCATGGGAAGATGCCTTCTAAGAGGTTTACCGGGGTAATAGAGCTCAGAGGGAAGTTATGTAGTGCTTTCATAGGTCCTATAGAAATATAAAGATAAGGTCAAGTGTTAATCATCATCAAAACCATGAAGTAAAATATCACAGTTCACCATTTGTAAATTTTGGTATCTCTGAGGAAGAAGGAGGGGAATTAAAGGTAGTGGTATTAAGGATAGAACTTGTTGCTCCCATATCAGTGAGAAACACGGTAGAGTGCCCCTCAACTTTGAGAGCTATTCCCCTTTCAGATTTCAGAATTACCAGGTAATTGTGACCCCACTGTCCTTTTTCCTCTCAACATTGGCATGTGTCCAATCAGTGGGAGCCATTAACTATGGAGCTTGCTGTGGGTGAAATTTCTCAGGCTTTTCTAACTCTTAATTGCAATGATGGGCTGGGATTTAGCTCAGTTGGTAGAGCGCTGCACTGTAGTCTCTGAGGTCCCGAGTTTAATTCCCAGCACCGCAAAAATGGGAGAACGACCTGGCAACCTACTCCCAAGGCAATCCTGAAACAATCAGCCATTGAAAACCCTATGAGGGTCACTATGAGTCGGATTCTGACTCGACGGCACCTAACAACAATAATTGCAATGATATAAGTTTCCACTGTGTATTATTTCCTTGAAATTCTACCTTCATAATGACAGCTAATATAACTGGAGCTCAAACATGTACACATTTTGCCAATTAATATTATTTTTCTGTAATATATAATGTAGCTGTTGTCTAAGACTATTTATAAAGCTTGTATGGCCAGAACAGAGACTCAGAAGTCATTTCCAGCCCAGATGGTCTTTTCATGTTGTCTCTGATGGTGACTGCCATGGTTTCATCCCTTTGATGATAATTTTGGATACATGTCCACTCCCTTTAAGTGCAACAGGTGGAGGGATGACTTGTAGGAAATTTTCTCTTCCCTCAGACTTTGGTGGGAATCATGGGTAGTATGGCACCTTAAAGGACTTTAGAAATGGTGGTTCATTTGGCTTTTTCAAACCAAAGGAAGGAATCTTCAGGCACAAATAATAAGTGGATAAGTTGATGTAAATTGGGGAATCTCTGAGAGTGTGTCTAGAATACTTCTTCATTGTTCAGTAAACCTTTCCTTTTCTTTTCTGGGGTCAGGAAAATCCCTGGTGATAGCATATAGTTTAAATGTTATCTCATCTGCAGGGTGTGGTGGTGCACACTTGTAATCTCAGCAACTTGAGAGGCAGAGGTGGGCAGATTGCAAATTTGAAGCCAGAGGCAGCCTGTGTAATTTATTGAGACCCTGCCTCAAGATTAAAAATGAAAAAGGGGCTGGGGGTACAGCCCAGTGGTAGAGTCCCTGCAAAATAAGCATGAGGCCCTGGGTTCAGCCCCCCAGTACTGGAAAAAAAATAATAAAGTTTTCTGTTGGCCTCACTGGGGACCTATACTGGTCACACCGTAGGCTCATCTGCATGAAATGGGAGCCTGGTGAACTCTGAGGGTTCCTATGAGAGAGGCCTTGGAGGTGCAGATGGTAAAGGACATCTGGGAGAGAAGGCTATGAAGGAGAGCTGCAAGCGGTAATATAGGAAGGTCTACGCAGTTTGCTGGATTGGAAAAATTTTTTTTCTGAAGACATTAAGATCCCCCCAAATTTGAGTGAGGTTTGAATTATTTAGCCATGTTTTGACTTCTTCATACCAAGTAAAATAGGAAGACCACTGTGCATCTGGAATTTTTGTTGCTTTCTGCTCTAGGACCTCCTCTTAGGTAGACTAATTTGGGACAATCTCAACAGCCTCAAAGTGGCCACCATAGCTGAAGAGAATTTTTAGTAAAGTTTTGCCAGTGAGAGAAAAGTAGCTATTACTAGGTCTACAGTGGTGGAGCATACAGTCAGCAGGGATTTGAAAAGGGGAGGTTTCAGTGGACTGAAGATCCTGTGGGAGGAGCAAGTTAAATAGAACAGAAAAGTCTAATAAAGAGCTAGAAAGATAATTTCCAACCGAGAAGTCAAGGAGTGGATGCCCACTTGAAACAGATCCAGGAAAATATCCCCCATTCCAAGACTTGAGTAATGAATCTCCCCTGGGAACAAAGAAATCTAGACCTCTAACCCTGCTTCAACACATATACAGATGATCCTTTACTTATGATGGTTTGACTTTTAAAATTTTGACTCTAGATGATGCAAAAGTGATACACATTCGGTAGAAACCATACTTTGAACTTTGCACTTTTCCCAGGCTAGCAAATGCAGTGTGATTCTCTCTGGGGAAGCTGAGCAGCAACAGAGAGCTGCAGGTTTGTCAGCCCCATGATCATGAGGGCAAACAGCAGATCTTTGCAGGGCACTGTGTTGCTAAGCTGTAGTGTTCGTAGGTTACATGTATTAAATGCATTTTCAACCTATGATATCCTCAGTTTATTGTGAGTTTATAAAATGTGACCCCATCAAAATCCAGAGCCATCTGCTTTCCGAATCTTAAGAATCAATATCTGTCCTTATTATGCTTCCTTTATCTGATACCCAAATGAGCAAGCAGCCTGGAGATAAGGGACTACATACCTGTTGGGAGATTGGTTATTATGTGTGAAGGACCATTGATGGTAGTCAGATCCAGATGTGAGTTGTAGCACCAAAAACTGGTAAATTAAAAGACAGAACTGGGCAGTGGTTAAAGCAAGAAAATCAGATTTTATCCAAGAACTACTGGAATAAGGGAAAGGAGACCTTCATGTAGAATTGGGCTTAGTTCCAAATACAGCATGGACAAGGAAGAATTTATAGCCAGTGGAGTGAGTGGACATCAGTGGATGGAAAATTACTAAAAGGAAAGAAACATCATGGGTAGCACATAGATGAGGAAAACTGAGATTTGAAGTTACCCCCTTTGAACGTGGCCAAGCTGGGGATTTCCCCCAGATTTCACTGACTCCAAAGCCTGGGATCTCCAATGACCCTGCTATTTGTTGTGTTGCTTTTATTGTGAACCTAGAAACTGCCATACAGAGGTACTTTGATGTCACTTAAAACAGGAGGAGTTTACCTGTTTCCCCAAATATGGTCTGCCTATCTTTTGCATATAAGTTTCAATTAATTGCCAATAGGTGTAATTAAACTCAAAATAATGTTTCATTTCAATTGCTATTTACATAATACTTGTAGTGTTATGCTTCATAATTTCACATATGCAAATATGTTAAAGAATCATTTTCTAAGCTTTCTAGAGTATACATAAGTTAAATTTTAAAGTAAAAAGTATAATCTCTTTATAGCCATTTCCTCCCAATTATTAGATCCAGAGCCTTGAAGATTTTGCCCTTTGAAAATGACTTGTTACTTGGGCTCTCTGGCTTCTCACTACTTAGCAAGAGTTGCTTAAAGTGTCATGTAGGAAAATTTGGTGTGCTGTTTAAACCATTCCCAGCTTCTGATAATTCTGATTTTGAAAGCCTTGAGAGATCACTGAGTAGTAAAAGCAAATGATAGTGTCAGATCATGCTCCTCTAGGAATATGGCAAAATTTTTCTTTTAAACTTTGTATTTTGGGGAGTAGAACATCAATTTTTTAAACTACATCTGTCATTTGCCATTGTCTAAAATTCATTTTAGAAACTTGGTTTTAGGTTTTATAGTTTTTGCCCAAGTGAATACTGGTATGAGATACTAACCTTAACTCTAACCTCCTTCCCCAGAAAGCTGGATTTTTATCTAAGATTCTACCAGAATGGAATATCTCCTCTAGTGAAGCATCTTGTCAAAAGTATATTATCAGCCCTTGGTTGACAAACGGGGTACCTAATAGTGGAATTAGAAAATCACCAACCATGAGACACTGGAAAATAGTTAATGGAAGTATAACAATGGATAGTACCCTTTCAAGCACTCTAGTATACCAAGGAGTCCTTCCGTATTCAATTAGTTTGTTTTTTTCTTACATGCCAGTACAGAGCTGGGTACTGAGATCTGTAAACAAATTCTACTTCAAGGAGCTTATGATTAGGAACAACTTAATCACCTATACAAAATAGGTGATTAATAGAAAATACAGGATAATGTGTCCTAAGAGAAGTGCTAGTGTCATAAAGGTCAAATATATAATGAAGATAAATCTTCTAGAGAGATACAGGTATGTGTAGGTAAATACTATTGAAGTTGGAAGAAAAGATTACTTTTGAGTTTGGGCTCCAAGATGGAGTATCATCTGAAAGAAAGAAGTGACCTCTTAAAAGGATTGAATTGGAACCTATGATTTTTTGAACAACATGCTTTTTTAAATATCTTAATATTGAGAAAGAGTATTAGGGAAAGAACATGGGCTTTGGGATCAGGCTTACCTACCTGTGATTTTCAACTCTGCCATTTATTTAATAGGTGTATTATGTCATGTTGCTTCATTCCTTTGAACCTCAGTTTTCTCATGTGTAACATCTTAGAGGGACTGTGACAATTTAAATGATTAAATGGGATTGCATTTTTAAAAGCACATAGCAAAATGCCTGGTGGTAACCAAAGTCCCTTCCATTCCATTAGTTTGTTTTATGAATATGGAGACAGGGATTCCAGATAGGAGGCAATTGCAATAGTTGTTTATTCATCAAATATTTGCTGACAACTTGCTTTACATAGTGGAAATCTAGAGGAAGACATTACTTACTTAGGAAGCATTTCACAAGTAGAATGGGTAGAATATAGAAATTAAAGGACAACTATAAGGGGAAATGGGAAAAGGACCTGGCAACCCACTCCCCAAAATCAATATGCTACTGAAAGCCCTATGAATAGCAGAGAAGCAGTAACAATACTGTTTCGCCTGTTGTACATAGGGTCACTATGAGTTGGATACCGACTCAACGCTACCTTGCAACAACAACAACAACAACATAAGAAGAGGTTAAACTGAGTTCCCTCTAGTATAATCTCTGGAATTAAACTGAGAGCAAATTGATTATTCTTTTCTGGTAAGAACTATTTTCATCTCAAAACATATATAGTTGGCCCTCCAGATCTGTGGGTTCCACATCCACAAATTCAACCAGTCTCAGATCAAAATATTAGGAAAAAAATTGTGTCTTTACTAAGCATGTACAGACTTTTTTCTTGTCATTATTCCCTGAACAATTCAGCTATTTACATAGCATTTACATTGTATTGGGTGTTATAAGTAATCAGGAGATGATTTAAAGTATATGGAAGGATGTAGTAGGTTATATGCAAACACTGCACCGTTTTATATGAGCTGCTTGAGCACTCACTTGCAGATTCTGATATCCATGGGGATCCTGGAATTAATCCCCCATGGATACTAAAGGACAAGGGATAACTTAACACTCGTTTGTGGTTTTATACTTGAGAAAACTCATTTCCTATAAGTTCTGTACTTTAAAAGAAAAAAAGAAGAAATTATGGTATCATAAAGACCCAAGTGGTATATATATGGTATGCATGTATGTCTTGCCCATGAAGACTGATTTAATTGTAGAAAATGCTGCTTTTCACTTTTTGATTCTAGCTAGTATTGTTGGCATCACAATACAGCATTAACTGACTTTGTCTTTTCCTTTTCTCAGTTTGATAAAGGTTACTCTTACAATATCCGTCATAGTTTTGGAAAAGAAGGCAAGAGGACAGATTATACACCTTTCAGCTGTCTGAAGATCATTCTAACCAATCCACCAAGCCAAGGGGATTATCACGGTAAATGGTTCCACTGGATGTGTGGGTGAAGTACAGAAATGCAGCCCTGTAGGAAATACTGAAACAACATAATGGTTTATTGCATTACTGACAGGACCTAGTTTGTAGCGTATGTCAGTCATCACTGTCAAGCTGGTGCCCCATTACTCCAACAGTGATTTATCTTATTACTGAATTAGGTCTGGGAAGAGAAATTCATTCAGCTGTACTTCAGTTTGTGCAAGACTAGCCTTTTCAATTCTCCATTTCCTCCCTTCACCTGCTCTTCTCTGTCTTTATCATGTTCTGCAAGTGTCTTAGAAAACTGGTACAAGTTTTCAAAGGTTTGTGAAATAGGAAATTTCAAAAATTTGAAATTCAGAATAGTAGATTCATTCATCTTCAAAAGACTGACTCCTGAGGACATGTATGTTTTATTCTCATCACTATCATCAGATTAACAAAGATTAAGTAAGGAATTTAACAAGTCATAGTATTAAACATAGCTATCAGCTTGCCTGAATTGTTAGTTAAAAAATAAATCTGTCAGACTATTTTCTATACACTTCTGAGTTCAATAGTTTTTTTTTTTTTTTTTTTTTTTTTAATGTGGTATTGGGGGTTGAACTCAGGGCCTCTAGCCTGCATGCTTTGCAAGTGCTGGACCACTGAGCTGCCACCTCCAGTCCATTTTTTTAACTTTTTTTGAGACAGGGTCTCACTAAATTATGTAGACTGCCCCTGGTCTCGAACTTGCGATCCTCCTGCCTTTGCATCCCGAGCCATTGGGATTATAGGTGTGCGCCACACTGCCTGGCTTCAATAGCTTTTTTCCTAAGACAGTTCTAAGCACATCTTGAAAAGCTCCTCATTTGGGATCTCAGGGAATGTTTTAACGGTCTTTATTATATAAATTTTCTAGATTAACAAAGCTTACTACAGTATGTGTCCAAATTTTTGGTTTAGAATCTTAAGTGAAACACAGTTTTAAACAAAGCACACACTTTTGGGCTGTTAAGGATGAAATAATCACAGATGATAGTTTTAGAAAGATGCTCTGAGTCCAGAACCTATACATTCATTATTTAATAGATGAAGAGGGATCCAGTACTATTAATATGCAGGGAGTGATTGCTACCCCTTCTGTTAAGAGTCCCTTTAAGTACCTTTAGAAATGCAAATTGCTCAGGCCCCACCCTCAGACATAAAAAGTTAGGCTTTATTTGCATTTCTCTGGGTGATTTTTATGTCTTCTAAAGTTGGAAAGCCATTGACCCAAACACTTCTATTGAGGAAGCCTAAAGATTTTGTTAGCATAGCACCCATACCAGGCAGTTAACTTAAAACTGAGTTCTCCTGACAAAATAAAACTCTGTGAACTCTTCTGAATTTTCAGGTCTTAGCATTTGTCACCCCATTAGTTGATTTTTATTAGCCTACATGCAGGAATATATATTTTTTATTACTGTTAAACTGTGTCTTGTTTATTTCAGTGCATATTTTTGTTTTATTTTGTTTTTAATTTAAACTATCATTCAGGAACCCCTTTGTCTGCAAGGGATATGTTTCAGGATCTTCAGTGGATACCTGAAACTGCAGATAGTACAATGTTTTTTTCCTGTTTACACATACCTATGATAAACTTTGGAGAAGGACCTGGCAATCCACTCCCAAGGCAATCCCGAAACAGTCAGCCATTGAAAACCCTATGAGGGTCACTGTGAGTTGGATACTGACTCAACAGCAACAACATGATAAACTTTAATTTATAAATTGGGCACAGGAAGAAAATAACAATCAGAATAATTATAATAATATCCTATGATAAAAGCTATTTAATTGTAGTTTTCTCAAAATATCATACTGCGATGCACTGCACTTCCCTTTTTTTGATGAGGTGAGATGATACAATGTGGATGTGATGAGATGCAGCAGGATGATTGACATAGGCATTGTGAGGTAGTGTTAGGAGAATCATGTCGGGTGATCCTAGATGAATGAGCCATGATGATGTGGATGTGTGGAGATCTTCAACAGGTGAAGATTAGTTTTTTGTTTGGTTGGATTTTGTTGCTGTTTGTTTTCTAAAGCATTATGGATGTAATTGGAAGTTGTTTTCTCTTTTTAACTCATCAGAATATTGCTGTAAAAGTTGTAATCTTTCAGTGATCATCCACGTGATTTTAATGCTACATTCCACCTGAAAATCATATTCCATGATTTGTCCTTTAAGGTCTGTGCAGTTCACAACACCAGGTGTGGTGGTGTACAACTGCAGTCTCAGCACTTGGGAGGCTGAGACAGGAGGATTGCTTGAGCCCAGGAGTTGGAGACCAGCCTGAGCAACATAGCAAGACCCTGTCTTGAAACAAAAACAAAACAAACACACAAAAAAACACTTCAGCAAATTTGGTGAATGACCCAATTGTTGATTTTACTTTAATTTCTTCTTCCTCCTCCTCTGTAGATAACAAGTTCTTCCAGTTCCTCATTTGTTAGCACTTCTTGATAGCTTTCAATATGTCCTCCTACTTCTTTATCAAGCGTGTCAGCAGATCCTATACCAACTTGTCTAGTTGCATGAATGATTTTCCCACTTAATTATCAATCCCCACGAAGCTCTTAAGGTCATTCCTGACTTCACTCTGTAAGCTTTTCCAACAGTCATTTACAATTTCTGGTTTTAATTCATCTATTTCAGTTTTGATGAATGTAATTGTGTCAGCAGTAGTGAATCATTTCCTGCACTGTATTATGTCCAGATTAGGTTCTGCATCAATTGCTGATTAAATGCAATCAAATGCCAGGTGAGTGCATGTGGTGGGCCTGACAAACCAAGTGATGCCCAGGGTCAAGGGGCTGAAGCAGTGAGGTTATGTTTGGAGATAAAAATACAGCTTCAACGTTTTCATTTCCATAGCAAACAGATTTAGGATGGCCAGGTATATTATCTATTATTAATGTTGTTGTTATTAGGTGCCATTGAATCATTTCTGACTCATAGCAATCCTTAAAAAGTTTTCAGTGGCTGATAGTTTCAGGGTGGATTGCCATGTCCTTCTCTTGTCTATTATTAATAGGGCTTTAAATTCCAACCCTTCCTCTTCCAAGTATTTTTTCACTGGGATGAAGCATTGGTGGAACCATTCCATAAGCAAGATAACTAGCACCAACACTTACAAATTATATTGCCAGAACACAGGCAAATAATTTTTGTTTTTGAAAATACATAGGTTCTTCACTCTATACACTACACCTGGCTTTGTCATATGTCTCATAGTGTTGCTGCATACTACCAAGGTTAACATGCCCTTCCATATTTCATACTCTGGTGCCTCCTTTGCACTTTTATGAATGTTAGTTATATCGTGCATTTCTTCTTAGTACAGCCTGTTTTCAGTGCAATTGAAGATTTACTTTAGATGGTATCCTTTTGATACTACAGGAAATATGGCAGCAGCTTCTTCCTAAGCACATGCAGCCTCTGTAGTAATTTTTGTATTTTTCACTTCAACCCTGTTTCTTAATCTGTATAGCTATTCCTTACAGTAAATGGCATGGTGTCCCTCTCATTTCAAGGAAACCTTGCTGAAATCTTTTTATAAGTTCAGTGCTTTCTGGATGACCTGGAACACATTTTCTGTTCACATCTTCCATCTACAAATTTAATGGCTCTTCCATCTTAATTAAGCACTTATCATACACTGTGCCCGTAACTTTATAATTTGAGGTGGGACACAAAACCATTATTGATTTCTTTTTTCCTTCTTTACCATTTCACCAAGAAAAGACTCATTCTTACCATTGTTGTTGTTAGGTGCCA
The DNA here is from genome assembly GCA_007922755.1 of Pedetes capensis. Lineage (NCBI taxonomy): Eukaryota > Metazoa > Chordata > Mammalia > Rodentia > Pedetidae > Pedetes > Pedetes capensis. The sequence continues at coordinate 93,145 of VMDO01000620.1, read as the reverse complement.
TTGAGTCGGTATCCGACATAGCAACCCTCATAGGATTTTCAGTGGCTGACTGTTTCAGGATTGCCTTGGGAGTGGATTGCCAGGTCCTTCTCCCATTGTTTGCGGTGCTGGGAATTGAACTCGGGACCTCAGAGACTGCAGCGCAGTGCTCTACCCACTGAGCTGAATCCCAGCCCAATTCTTACGATAGATCTTAGCAATCTATGCATACTAATTTTTTTCTTTAACAATTTTATAACTTTGATCTTTTCACTTAAAGGAAACACTTTTTGACTTCCTTTCTGGTCTACCAGAATTGGTAGCATCACTACTGATGTGCTTTGAAACCATCATGAATTACAATAAGGGTTTCTTGAACACAAGTGCTATGGTATCATGATCTGATGACCAAGACAACTACTAAATGACTAATGGGCAGGTAGTATATTCAGCATGGATACACTGGACAAAAGGATGACACATATCCCAGGTTGGGAAGGAATGAGGTTTCATCACACTTCTCAGAATAGTGTGTAGCATAAAACTTCTAAATTGTTTCTAGAATTTTCCATTTAATATCTTTTGACCGAGATCGATTCTGGGTAATTGAAACCACAGAAAGTGAGACCTCAGATAAAGGTGAACTACTATATTTAGCAAATACTGAATGAATCATTTCCTGGACATATTTACCTATCCTCTTTTTTAAAAAATCTTTATTTTTTAGAGCTGCTTTAAGTTCACAGCAAAATTTAACAGAGCACAGACAGTTCCCATATACCTTCTGCCCCCACACATGCAAAACCTCCTCTCCTGTCAGCATCCCCTGAGGCAGTGATACATTTGTTACTATTGATGGACCTACATTGACACCTCATTATCACCCAAACCCCTAGTTTATTTTAGGGTTCACTCTTGGTGTTTGTATTCTATGAATTTGGACAAAATTATTGCACCATATGTCCACAAATTTATAATGCCATATACTGTATTATGGGGAATAGTTTCACTGCCCTAAAAATCCTGTTCTGCCTGTTCATCTTTCCTTCTCTCTAATTCCTGGCAACTACATCTTTTAATTGTCTCCTTAGTTTTGCCTTATATAGAGTATCATATAGTTGGAATCCAGTTAGAAACTCACCGTAAATACCCCTTTCAGATCGTCATCTATCACTGGTGATGAGCATTTAAATTTCTTCCTTGTCTTCTCATGACTTGATATCTCATTTCTTTTTAGCACTGAACAATATTCCAGTGTCTGCATGTATCACAAATTATTCATTCACCTACTGAAGGATATATTGTGGTTACTTCTAAGTTTTGAATTTATGGGTAAAACTGCTATAAATATTTGTGTGTATGATTTTTGTAGACAGACATTTTCATTTGGGTTAATACCAAGAAATGTGATGGTTGGATCATATGATAAGACTATGTTTAATTTTATAAAACACTACTAATTGTCTTCTGAAGCAGCTATGGCATTATTGTATTTCCAGCAGCAATGAAAGAGAGTTCCTATTGTTTCAAACCTTACCAGCAATTTATATTGTCAGTGCTTGGGGTTTTGGCCATTCTAATACATTATCCTGGACATTTCACTGTCATTTTAATCTATAATTCCCTAATGGTATAAGATGTTGAAGCCTTTTCATATGCCTCCTTTCCTTCCATATATCTTCTTTGGTGAGATTTCGGTTCAGGTTTTTATCCCATTTTTAAATCAGGTTGGTAGTTCTGTTATTGCCTCTTATTCCTCCACATGCCTGTCAGTTTGCTGTACTGTGGGGATTTGTGTGTTGCTGTGATGCTGAAAGCTCTGCCCCTAGTATTACACATACCAGCAGAGCCACCCCTGGACAGGTTTCAGCTGAGCTTCCAGACTAAGACAGACTAGAGAGAAGTACATGGTTAACCTACTTCTGAAACAATTAGCCATTGAAAACCCTATGAATAGCAGAGAAATACTGTCAGATAAGTACTGGAAAATGAGTCCTGCAGGTTGGAAAGCAATCAAATGATGACTCAAAGTCTAGCTTAATGATGGAAATGGAGTAAAGCCCCAGAGACCTCCATTTGCTGATGTGGCATGACTCAAAGTGAGAAGGAGCAACTGTAAACATCCACTAATAATTGGAACACGGATTGTATATAGTATGAATTTAGGAAAATTAGAAATTGTCATAAGGGAAATGGAGCACATAAACATTGACATTTTAGGAATTAGTGAGCTAAAATGGACTGGCATGGGCCATTTTGAATCAGATAATCATGTGGTCTACTATGCTGGGAATGACAGATCGAAGAGAAATGAGATTGTATTCATCATCAAAAAAGACAATTCAAGATCTGTCCCAAAGTTCACTGCTGTCAGTGATAGAATAATATCCATATGCCTACAAGGAAGGCCAGTTAATATGATTATTATTCAGATTTACACACTCATCACTAAGGCTACAAATGAAAATGGGGAGATTTTTCTCAGCTTCTGCAATCTAAAATAGATTAAACATGCAATCACGATGTACTGATAATTACTGGTGACTGAAATACAAAAGTTGGAAACAATGAAGGCATCTCTGCAGTTGGAAAATAGAGCCTAGGTGACAGAAAAATGCTGGAGGTCACATGATAGAATTTTGTCAGACCAATGACCTTTTCATCGCAAGTACATTTTTTCACCAACATAAATGGCTCCTATACACATGGAATATGTAAACCAAACTGACTACTTTTGTGGAACAAGATGATGGAAAAACTCAATATCAAAAGTCAAAAGAAGACTAAGTGCTGTTTGTGGATTAGACCATTAACTGCTCATTTGCAAGTTCAAACGGAAACTCAAGAAAATTGGAACAAGTGGACAAGAGCCAAGGTATGGCCTTGTCCGAGTTCAGGGACCACCTGAAGAACAGGTTTGATGTATTAGACACTAATGGCAGAAGACCAGATGAGTTGTAGCATGACATCAAAGATATCACGCATGAGGAAAGCAAAAGATTATTTAAAAAAACAAGAAAAAAAGAAAAGACCAAATTACATGTCAAAATAGACTCTGAAACTTGCTCTTGAGTGATGAGCAGCTAAGGTAAAAGGAAGACCTGATGAAGTTAAAAAACTAAATGGAAGATTTCAAAGGGCAGTTTGAGAAGACAAAATCAAATATTATAAAGACATGTGCAACAAACTAGAAGCAGAAAACCAAAAGGTATTAACACACTCTGCTTTTCTCAAGCTTAAGAAATTGAAGAAAAAAAATTCAAGCCTCAGGTGGCAATAGTGAAGAATTCTACAGGGAAAATATTAAATGACACAGGAAGCATCAAAAGAAGATGGAAAGAATACACGGAGTCATTATGCCAAAAAGAATTGGTGGATAACCAACCATTTCAAGAGGTTGCATATGATGAGGAACCAATAGTATTGAAAGATTAGGTGGGAGCTGCCTTAAAGGAATTGGCAAAACACAAGGCTCCAGGAATTGATGGAATACTACTTGAGATGTTTCAACAAACACATGTTGCACTGGATGTGCTAATGTGTTTATGCCAAGAGATTTGAAAAGCAGCTGCATGGACTACTGCCTGGGAGAGACCCATGTTTGTGCTTATTTCTAAGAAAGGCGATCCAACTGAAAGTGGAAATTATCGAGCAATATCATTAATATAACATGCAATAGAAATTTTGCTAAAGATCATTCAAAAGCGACTGCAGCAGTATATAGACAGGGAACTGCTAGAAAATCAAGCTGGATTCAGTAGAGATGGTGGAACCAGGGACATCATTGTTGATGTCAGGTGGATATTATCCAAAAGCAGAGAATATCAGAAAGGTATCTATCTATGTTTTATTGACTATGCATAGGCATTTGACTGTGTGGATCATAATAAATTATGGATAACATTGTGAAGAGAATAGGAATTCCAGAGCACTTAGTTGTACTCATAAGGAACCTGTACATGGATCAGGAGCCAGTCAATTGAACAGAACAAGGGAAGACTGCCTGCTTTAACATCAAGAAAGATGTGCATCAGGGCTGTATCCTGTTACCATACCTCTTCAATCTCTACGCGGAGCAAATAATCTGAGAAACTGGACTTCATGAAGACTGAGGCATCATGATTGGAGGAAGACTGAGTAACAATCCATGCTAAGCAGACGTCACAACTTTGCTTACTAAAGGTGAAGAGAATTTCAAACATTTCCTGATGAAGATCAAAGAACATAGCTTTCAGTGTGAACATCAACATCAACAAAACAAAAATCCATACAGCTGGGCCAGTAAGCAACTTCATGATAAATGAAGAAAAGATTGAGGTTGTCCAAGATTTTGCTTTACTTGGTTTTACAGTCAACACACAAGGAAACAGCAGTGAAGAAATCAAAAGACACATTGCATTGGGAAAAGCTGTTGCAAAAGACCTCTTTAAAATGTTGAAAAGTAAAGAATTCACATTGAAGATATATGTGTGCCTGACTCATGCCATCGTATTTTCAGTCACATCATTTGGTTGTGAAATCTGGACATTAAATAAGGGAGACAAGAAAATAATTGATGCTTTTGAATTTTGGTGCTGGAGACAAACATTGAGTATACCATGGACTGCCAAAAGAACCAACAAATCTGTTCTAGAAGTGCAACAATAGTGGTCCTTGGAAGCAAGGATGGCTAGACTGCATGTAACATATTTTGGACATGTAGTCAGGAGGGACCAATCCATGAGGAAGGACATCATGTTTGGGAGAATGGTAGGTCAACGGGAAAAAAGGAAGACCCTCAACTAGATGGATTGACACAGTGTCTGCAACAATGGGTTTAAACACAAAAATGATTGTGGGCCTGGCACAGAATCAGAGACTGTTTTGTTTTGTTGTACATAGGTGCCATCATGTTGGGTCCAACTCCTAGGAGCCCTAACAACAGTTCTGTTACTATTGGCTTTTAGGGGTAGTTTGTATATTTTGGGTAACAGTACTTTTTCATCCGTGCCTTTTGCAAATATTTTCTCATAGTCTGTTCTTCTGCTCTTCTTTTCCTTTCTGTCATCTTTTTCCTTTTGGTAGTCCAGTTACACATACATTATACCTTTTTTTTTTTTTTTTTGCGGTACTGGGGGTTGAACCTAGGGCCTTGTGTCTGCATGCTCTGCAAGTGCTGGACCACTGAGCTGCGCCCCCAGCCCTTTTTTTTTTAAAAAACTTTTTGAGACAGGGTCTTGCTAAATTATGCAGACTGCCTCTGGTCTCGAACTTGTGATCCTCCCACCTCTGCCTCCCCAGTTGCTGGGATTATAGGCGTGCACCACCACACCTGGCACATTATACCTTTTCACAGTTCCTGGAAATTCTGTTCTGGGTTCTGTGCGCCTCCCCCCCGCCAAGTCTTTTCTCTCCTTGCTGTTTAGTTTTAGAAGTTTTTATTATTACATACTCAAGATAAAAGTTTTCCTCAGCCGTGTCAATACTACTGAATTCACGAAAAACATTCTTCCTTTCTAAGGTGTTTTTGAACTGTAGCATTTAAAACTTTTTTTCTTAAAATTTCCATCTCTGCTTATATATTAATATGTATTCTTGTATGCTGTCTACTTTTTCCATTAGACTTTGTGGCATATTAATCAGAATTGATTCAAATCCAGTCTCCTCATTTCAACATCCTTGCCATACATAACCCTGGTTCTCATCTTGTTCAGTGTCTTCACAGAGGGAACTTCATTAGTGCTTTGCAGTTTTTTTTCCCTTGCATGGTACAACATGGTTAAGAGTTGGGTATTTCCCTTCCTCTATGTACGTTAGTCTCTGATAAAAACCTAGCATGGCTCTGGTTAAGTAGTTTCTCCTGAGGACAAATTTTGTTCTATTAAATTCAAAATGTTCTAGTGTATTTTAAAATTGTGTCTTTACTCTTCCCTCTGCTGGAAGCTGGAGGGTCTGCCTCCCCTTCACTTCCCCTCCTCCTCCTTCTCCTTCTGTTTTCTTTTTTATTTTGTTCTTTTCTTTTTCCTTCCTGATACTCACTGTTAGGAACTGGTAGAGCTTGCAGAGGTGAAACTCAAGTAAGTGTGAGAGTCCCCTCCAATAACTGGGTGGCCCTTGAGCTTCTAACTGTTAAGACATGTCCACACTGACAATCTAGCTTTATCAGTTTGTTTGTTTTCTGGCTGGCATTGGTTCCCAGGGACATTCTTCAGGCAGTGTGATTCTCTTCATTCCTATCTGTCCAATTTTGGGGGGCAGTTTACTTTGTGACCTCACTTCTTTGTTGGATCCAAGAATTGTTGATTTTTCAGTTTGTTTAGAGGCAACTTGTAAGCTCCATACATGCTTGACCACAAATTAGAAGTTGATCCTTTTTTTGTTCTATGTATTTGCAAAACTATTGAGTTTGTAGTTTAACATTATTTATTTAATCAAACAACACTACTTAGAACAGTTGTTCAACCAATTATGAGTCTACACAGGTGTAACTATACTCTGGCCTATCTTTATCTATCTCTTTCACAAGTGTTTGTCAGGAAGCTCTTCAAACACTTAGATGTAATTAATGTTAGTTGTGTGTGCGTTCACCTCATCTTATGTGATCTTGTTGGGCTGGGATTTGGCTCAGTTGGTAGAGCGCTGCGCTGCAGTCTCTGAGGTCCTGAGTTCAATTCCCAGCACCGCACAAATAGGAGAAGGACCTGGCAATCCACTCCCAACGCAATCCCGAAACAGTCAGCCATTGAAAACCCCATGAGGGTCGCTATGAGTCAGATACCAACTCGACGGCACCTAACAACAACGATAATGTGATCTTGTTAGTTCAACTCTGAAGATCATTCTCTTTAATGTGGAAGATAGATGCAAAGTAGATATTTAAATCATCTGTTAACAGAATGGTAGTTTGTTTCTTTTTTCTTCTCATAGTATAGCTTCAAGGGACCTTTTTCTGTCATTAATACTTTGGCAATCTTCAGTTTCTTTTTGGCTTTGTCCCTTCTGATCTCTCATACATGCCTAGCCATTATTTCAAACATAATTTGAGTAGTTTTGTTTAGTGTCTTTCTGTTGGTCTCTCTAAATGCCTTTTGATCATTCTGGGCATAACTAATAATTTTCTGTGCATACTCATTTCTTTCTCATTGGGATCCTTAGTAATTTTATTATCAGATTTTTTCCAAGAATAATAATGATAGCCAACACATTTTGGATGCTTACTATGTATGTGACAGGAGTACGTAATAGCTATATATTCCATTCTTATAGGAAATTTGTGTGGTGGGTACTGTTTTTTCCCACGTTTGCGAAAAACATGAAGCTAAGTCAAGAAGATAGAAAGTTTGCCTCAGGTCACCCAACTATTAAGTGGTAAACTCAGACTCAAATCTAGAGATTATAGCTCCAGACTCTTAGCCATGTACTGTATAATTTTTCAAGATATTTCCTTGTACAAAAAAGATTAGTTTTAATTTAAATAAAATATATACTGTAATTTTTGCAAATTTCATACTTCATAGGGGTCCATAGTCCTATGAAGAATGTTTTTATAGTTCGGTTTTTTGGTAAATACATATGTTTGACATCCTGGCTCTTCTCCATGATTTTTTGTCAATTTACCATTGATTTCATTAAAAATGCATAATTGTTTCTAATTAACTTACAGCTCCATCATCTATATTATTAGCTGTTCAGACTTGTATTACATTTTCAAATAATTATTTTGACTTATTATTGCAGTTTCTTATTAGACTATATAAAATCTTCTAGATTTTGACTTAAGACAGCTTTTAATTTTAATTCTTCTGTGTTTTTATTTATACAAATATATCTAATAGTCTATCTTTTTATTTTTCTCATGAAATATAGTGATGACATGTATATATAATACATTGTTTTTCTATGAAACAGTTTCCTGTTCGTTCATCTCATTCTCCTCCGGGAGTTTTCTAAATGTATGTGGATTTTAGTGTACAGTAAAAAGGCATAAAATTTGTTTGAAAATGGAGTAAGACTTTTATATTTCTTGTAGCTTACACATTTTCTTTTTATATTGTCTACTTCCTTTCTCTTATATTCCTTTAATGTAGTTTTTTTAGAACTAGAAAAATGTGAGATTGTGTAGTTTTTAACGTAAACTATTACTGCTACTTTGTGATTATCTGTGCTTGTTAGAAAATAGCAAAATTAAAGCTGTTTTCCTCTTCCTAGTGAATGGACATGTTAGTCTGAGAATGCTGTAATGGTTTATGTAACTCTTGAGCCTGTAGTACCCTGATAACCATACAGCTAAGTTGTCATTTAGATAAAGAGAGGAAAGCAGTTGTACCCATGGGCAATTAACTTTTTTATTAATAAGCTCTTACACAATTAAGGAGAGCTTAGACAGTCTCTCAAGTGTGGTATTGTACTAAGTCCTCGGTAAATAACCTTGGTTGCTGGCTTGTGTTTTGTTGTCAGGGTGCCCATTCCGTCACAGTGATCCGGAGCTGCTGAAGCAGAAGATGCAGTCATACAAGATCTCTCCTGGAGGAATAAACCAGGTAGGTCTGATTCTGCCCTGCAGCCTCAGTAATGAGGCATCTGACAGATCCTCTTCATTTTATTTAATGTTCTTACCATGATGCTGTGTACTGCTTGTCAGGCCTCTAGGTGAATTAAGCTAATGCCTTGACTTTTCTGGTTTAGACTCCCTGGAAATCCAGTTCTTCTGTTTGCTAGCCTGCATTTTTATTTTTCTTGCTCGTAAAGGAAGCTGGAAAACTTTTTTTCTTTCTTTCAATTTGTTTTGCTATATCAATCTTTTTAAAAATAAATTTAGAGTAATGTATTGAAGGTTGTTAATGAAGTTGAAAATTAATGACAGTGTATTTCATTCTGAGCAGATGATAACGTAGTGTGCACTGGTTGAATGTTCTGATGAGTATCAGTTGCTATATTTAATCTCTGTTCAATAGTAGTTCATTAAGTCTAATAGTTTTTCAGAATACTTTGCCTTGTAAACAACTTAAATAAAAAGGAAATTCTCAAATTATAAACCAAATATTTAAGAGATTACATCTTTTATTAAGTCTGCCTTTTTAAAAGATGGATGTTACAACACTGTAAAGTCTGTTATCCATAGTTGGCCTCAGAGTTGACTTGGATTTTGAAGGCTCTGAAGAGGAACTTCTTCCTTAGCTTGAGAAGAACAATGAATATTTTAGAGCTGGGACATCCAAGTCATTATGCATTCTAAAATGGTTTTTATTTCCCTTGAAGAAAATTATTACTCTAGAAAAACTCTTCTCCATCTGTGTCTGAAGTTCAGATCAAGTTTAATTAATTCAGTTTTCATCTTATAGTGTTTTGGTACTTATTCTGGTCAAGGAATTCCTTCAGGTGCTGTCACAGGTACAAGGGAGAACGCCATACAAATCCTGCTCCCATAGAACCACCGTTCGAGAAAATTATAAGTTACATGTTATGAGACAGTGTCCCAGGTATTCTGAGAAGGGAGAGTCTGTAACCAGCTAGGGAGGCCAAGGAACACTGTCTAGAAGAGATGTTCTTTGAATGAGGCCTTAAGGGAAGGTTGGGAATTAGGAAGAGAGAATGCACGGAGAAAAGACAAAGTGTGTAGGACTGTTGGGTTTCAAGCTTGGATAATGGTAGCATCAGTAAATAAACATTAACAGGCAACTTCTAGGAAGTAGTTGGTTTGGGAGATTAGCTTTAGAGTTGGAGCATTTAAATGACAGACATAATGTGGATTTGTAGCACAATGAGAAATTAGAACTAGAAAACTGATGTTCTTTCCAGGTAGAATTGAAGAACTGTGAGATTGGAAAGACCATGAGAATGCCATTCTGTTCTGTGGAGCCCTAGGTTGTAACATGATATTGATATGGACCTCACAGTCAGTGGTAGAACCAGAAATTGAAGCCAGCACTTCTAACTACAAGATTTTTTTCTCAACTCCACTCTACTTTAGAACTAATTATCATGAGTTTGTTGTTAAAAGAGAAAGCAGAGGATTAAAAGCTATGTTCAAAATGGAATCTTGGCTAGTGCTTTTGTCAGGCATTAAATGGAAGTAGGATTAATCAAGACTGAACAGAAGTGGAAGGAGAGGAAAGAAATATATTTGAGAAGAGGGTAGGGTTCACAGAGTCCTTTGCAGCAAAGAGATTGTTTAAGGTGAAGACTGCATGTCCTAAGTGGGTTACTCAACTTTGACTTTGGTGAGAGATGTCAGTATAATGGTGGAAACCAAAAGCAAGAAGACATTTATTGAAAAAATAAATGAGTAAAAGACAGTGAATGTAGGTGACTCTTTCAGAAAATATGCTAGTAAAGGGGATGTCAGAATGGTATCAGATTAAGCACATGGAATAATTTGTGGGTTTAAGACCAAAGGAATACTGAGCCTGTTTTCAGGAAGAGGAGGGAGGTGGGAAAAAACAAACAACAAACATCAGAGTGGATGGGCTTCATAAAAATATAAAATAAAAAAATGTCTCCAACCAGGCAGAAATAAGCCTTCTTTCCTATATATCAGGACTATAATATATATAACACCCCTAGTACTTACTACACTAGATTTTAATTATTTGTTTAGTCATTAATTTTCCTTACTAGTTTGTGAGTTTCCAGAAGAAAGGACAGGATTTTTGTTTAACTTTTTGTCTCATAATAATTCAGTGACTTACCCTTGGTGGGTGCTTAAAAATGTTGAAAAAGTCAGTACAGTTGGTTATGAATGGGATCCTGAAATGTGCTTATTATGTGCAGAGAGAGGCAAATAGGAACTCAAGAACACAGGTGAAAAAGTAACTTATTAAAGTTAGGAAAATATTTATTTGGACAAAAAGATGGTAACAGAAAAAGGTGTGCCACTCAGCCAATGTAGGAGAATAGAGAAGTGTGAGATGGAGCAGAGGGAAGCTGATGCAGTGTATCACCTGGCCTCCTTCCTTGCAAAATCAAAGGCCTGGTCATCAGCCAGGAGTAAAAGGTTTAGGAACGGAGTTCTGCATTTAGGAAAGGCTAGAAACTGCTGCTAACAAATTTGATAAGAAATCCAGAAGACAATCAGAGATCCTTTTAGCAGTCATAAAGAAATCTCCTTAAAAACCACCTGCAGCCTGTTAACATGTCTGTACTAACTTAATCTGTTGAGTAGATTGCGGCTGGGGTTTAGCTCAGTTGGTAAAGTGCTGCTCTGTGTGTGCTCTGAGGCCCAGGGTTTGATGCCCTGTGCCACAAAAAAGGGGGGGTGTTGGGGGAAATGGACCTGGCAACCCACTCCTGAAACAGTCAGCCATTGAAAACCCTATAAATAGCAGAGAAGCACTGACATAGTGCCAGGCATGGCACAGTATCCAGGAATGTTTCATTCTGTTGTTATCGGTTAATACAAGGGGGACCCAACTCGATGGCACCTAACAACTGCAACAACAAATTGAGTAGATTAATGCTTACATTTAATAGTAATGACTGTATTTGTATTCTCTTTGCTTTTGACTCCACCGTACCCCTCCATTTACTCTCAGTCCGTAAGTATATCCCTTCTTGGTTGAAGCTGATCAGTTATTTTCACATCATCCTTTGGACCAGTAAACCTTTTAACTAAGATGAACATAGATGTATAGTGCGTGTGGGCCAACTGTAAATAATATTTTCCTTTGATTTGATGTCTTTATTGAGTGGATTATAGTAGAGTGAAGCAGCTGGTGGTGGACTGTATTCTAAAGGGCAGAGAGTTAATGAATTAAACATCCACGTAAAACATTTAATAAATGCTTTGTAGGTTGGCATAGGTGCAAATTATATCCCACTAACTCCAAGTGCACATTTAAAGATATTGAAAGTCAGGCAAACTACCAGTAAAATGTGTGTAAGGTAAAAGTCAATTAACTTCTGATTTAGAGAAAAACTAATTGAAACATATACCTTCAACTATAGAAAATATGTAGGTGTTTTAAATACTTGGAATTTTGATGATGAAAACACAATATTTCAGTTTAGTTGGAATCATGTACATTTTTAAACATATACTTATAGGATTACATTTTACTTCAGTTTTGATTAACCTTAATATTCTTAAAGCACTTTGAAAAAATCACTGAAAGTTAATTAATTTGGCATCCAGCTTAAGAAGACAGCATTGAACAACAGAATATGGCCAAGGAAAATGAGAATTCCTGCATTTCATCCTCTCTCACCCTGTGAAGAGAAACCAACATGGCTTCAAAATAAAGGATGACGAGACATCCTTTTTGACAGTTACATTTGGGGAATTCAGCTCTCCTTGTTCAGTAATTAACAGCACAAATAGAAAATCAATAAAGATAGAGAAGTCTTGAACAACACTGTCAACTTATTTGACTTAATTGATACAGCATTATACCCAACAACAGGAAAATTCACATTTTTTTCATGTATGCATGAAACAATAACCCAGATTATAATCACATCTTTAAAAATCCATTACAAATTTAAATGAATTGAAATCATACAGAGTAGGTTCTATAACCATAACCAGCACCATGAGGATAAATAAATAAATAAATAAATGCACAATAGAAGGGAAGAAGGAAGATTTCTATCCTCAAATGAGATTACCTTTAAAAAGTATTCCCAAAGAACCTACCAAAATGCTACTGTAACTAATATGTGGCTGGATACTAAGTCAATATGCAAAAATTAATTATGTTTCTTATAATGAACAATTAAAAATTAAACAATTTTATAAGTACCACATATACAAGTGCCAAAAAGACTACAAAATGTGACCAAGATTGTTGTGCTGAAACTTGATGAACGTAGAGAACAAAATTGGAAACATACACTGTCAAGACTTAGCTTTAAAGCTACTATAATTAGGATAGTATAGTATTTGGGAAATGATAGAGATCAGTTGAACAAGAGAGTCCAGAAGTAGACCCACGTGTATGTGAGAGACTGATTTTAAAACAAAGATACTTGGGCAATTTAAAAGGGAAACTGCAGTGTTTCTAACAAGTAGTTGTAGAAGATTTTGATGTCTGTATGCAAATAAACAAAAACAGTAACATATTAATACATCATACCTGATATAAAAATTAATGTGAAATGGATTATAGATCTAACTTCAAAATGTAAAACTTCTAGAAGAAAACAGAAAATCTGCGTGATCTTAAGTTTGGCATATTTCCTAAAGTAAAATGGTGATAAACTAGACTATCAAAGTTAGAAATTTTGCTTTACAAAGGACAATGTTAAAAGATAAGCCACAGACTAGAAGAAATTATTTTTTTTTCTTCCTCTTCCTCCCCCTCCTTCTCGTCCTCTTGCTCCAATTGAACCCAGCATGCTCCACCGCTGAGATTCACCCATAGCCCCTTTTTTATTTTTTGACAAAGTCTTGCTAAGTTATATAGGCTGCCTCTGGCCTCAGACTCTCAATCCTCTTGCCGTAGCCTGCTGAGTCATTGGGATTCCAGGCTTGAGTGCCCGCTAGGAAGAAATTACTTGCACATAACATATTTCATGAAAGACTTGTATCCAAAACAAAAGAACACTCAAAGCTCAGTAATTAGGAAACAGTTTTTGTTTTAAATGAGTAAAACTTTTGAATAGATATTATACCAAAGAAAATGTGTATGGTAAATAAACACATGATAGACAAGCTCATTAGTGAATGCTACTTAAAACTGCTAACTATAGTGAATAGTATGATACACCAATTACATTTGGCCTAAAAAAAAAAAAACTTGTCAACCCCAAGTGCTAGTAAGTGTGTAGAGTAACTCAAAGCCTCATGCATTGCTGGAAGAAGTGTAAGCAGTAATGTCACTTTGAAAGGGGGTCTGCAATGTCTTATAAATTTAAATTTATACATGTTTTATGGGACAATGATACCACTACTAGGTATTTATACATTTGAAGCAAAAGCATAAGCCTACACAAAAACCTGTACACAAATGTTTATATTATCTTTATTCATAATTACCCCAAACTGGAAACAATCCAAATGTCCTTCAAACATGTGGTTAGATAAACAAATGTGATACAGTCATACAATGGAATCCTATTCTGCAATGAAAAGGAACAAAGTACTGATGTACCCAAAGCATATATAGTTTTCACATGTGTTTTGCTAAGGGAAGGAGTCAGATTCAAAAGCTCCATACTATTCCATTTATATAGTATTCTGGAAGAAACAAATCTATAGATACAGAAAATAGTGGTCATTAGGAATGGGGGAGATGTTAGTTACAAAGGGACAGGGAAAATATTTCTGGGTAATGGGGGAATGTTCCATTTTGATTATAGTGGCGGAGTCATGACAGAATTTGTTAGATTTTGCAGAAGTATAAAAAGGGGTACATTTCCCTGTATAAAAGTTATGCCTTAATTTTTTAATGAAGAAAAAGAATAGGTGGAGGTAGCACAGATGAGCCAAATATTCATCTTTTATAGTAGAAATTCAATAGGTTATGTTGATTTAAAAAAAAACTCAAAGTATGTAATCTAGAGTGATATAGGCAATAGCTTGTTGTTGTTGTTGTTGTTGTTGTTAGGTGCCATAGAGTCGGTATCCGACTCATAGCGACCCTCATAGGGTTTTCAATGGCAGACTGTTTCGGGATTGCCTAGGGAGTGGGTTGCCATGTCCTTCTCCAGGCAATAGCTTACATAATCCAAAATAGAAATAGTTAAAATAATTGTTTCTTGGTAGCAGAGCAAACAGTAGAAAGAAATGTGATGTGGGAGCTATCATACTATAAGTCATACTATAATTTTTTTCACATATATATGGATTACTTTGATGAAAGGTTAAAAATGTTCACATTACTTATGAAGTTTAAGTGGATGTATTCCTACTGGACAGTTTGTAGTAGCAGTAGTACCAGATGACTGTGGGATACATATTTGTGTATGAACTGTTAACCTTCATTCCTCTGCATTCCTAGCACCCAGAATAGTATTTGGTTCATGTTAGGAACTGGGACAGGTGTGAGATTTCTGACCCTCTTGCAAGCTCAGAATTTAGCTGCCACAATTTAATGGATACTGGAGGGACCATAAAGATTACAGTAATGGCAGTATATGAGCATTTTCTTGTACCAATTCGTTGAGCCCTAGTTCCCAGAGAGCAACATGAAGAGGGCTAGGTACTACCTGCATGTGCAACAGATTAAGTTGGAGGAGAGAATCCCAGGGGTTAAGGAATCTGAAACTTTTGTAAGAGACAGTAAACATGTCTTCCCTTTTGTTCCATGGGAGACACTCTTCCAAAACTGTTGCATGAATATCCCTGAAAAAGTGGTCTGAAGCAAAGGCCATTGTTACCTCTGTTTGAAAAATGTTAGAAACTTGAGACTTCTGAGAAATTATCTCTAAGAGTATATAGCTGGTGACTAATGAAAAAATAATAATATGTCCCCATCTATATTGGTTAATTTTGCCTTAACACTGAAACTTTTTCATCTTAAATATTGGTGTGAGTATTAATTTCAATTTACTTCCATCAACATTTCTTTAAATTTTTTCCAGTAGGTTAATAATGCTTTCCATGCTTTGTTAGTGTCTTTCATTAACCATTTCTGTCAATGCCACCTAGATTAGATACCTGAATTTTCTGATTATTCTAAAGAGACTTTTTTTAGCTTTCTATTTTCAGCTTTTTCTTTAAAAACTATAATTTTGTTTCATAAATACTGTATTTCAAGGTACAGAAATTTTAAGAAGAATATGTGCTCAAAATACTGAGAATAAATTCTGGAGTCTTAAATACTTTTATTTCTCTGACGGTTTTTTTTTTTTTTTTTTTTTTTTTTTTTTTTTTTTTTTTTTTTTTTTTTTTTTTTTTTTTCTATTGTGAAAAGATACAATTGAAATTTTCAAAGTGCAGTTTTTTTCACTAACACCCAGAACAGTATGCTATATCCTATTTTAACAGGAAAATTGTCTTTTTGCTATATTAAATCACATACGGTAGATCTTGAATTCTCAAAGAGCTTAATCAGCAAGCAACAATAATTGGTGTTCAGAGACTAGTCTAAAGGTGATAGTTCATTGTAATACATGCTACAGTGAAGTTAACATCTATTGTTTTCATCTCTGAAATGTTTTTATTCCTAAATTTTTCTTTCTTATTATAGAATCATTGTATGCTTGCTCTTTCACTGGAAACAGAACTCTTTGAAGCTGTGTTGTTGTTCTCAGATGCCACTGAGACAAGTCCAACTCATCATGACCCTATGTACAACAGAACATAACACCACCCAACCCCACGCAATGCCCAGCAGTATTGTTGGTGCTTCTCTGCTATTCATAGGGTTTTCCGTGGCTGATTGTAGGAGTTTTAGGAGCAGGCTGCCAGGTCCTTCTCCCTAGCCTGCAACACATGATATGCCCAGGTAGTCTCCCATTCCAAGGACTAACCAGGCCAACCATGTTTAGCTTCTGAAATCAGATGCGATCAGATGCCACCATGGTATTGGTGGTATGACTGCAGATTTTGAATCCATAGTACTTTATTATTTTTTGCCTACTCTGTGCCAACATGGTTTTTAAAAATATTCTCACAATTCTGGAGGCTAGCAGTCTGAAATCAAGGTATTGGCACAGTTGGTTCTTTCCTAAGGCAGTGAATGACTTGTTGATTTATCACTTCAACCTCTAACTTCATTTTCATGTGGCGTTATACCTATATGTCTTCTTACCATTTCTACCCTGTGCATTCTGTCTCTGTGTCCAGTTTCCTTCATTTTTTAAAGACATCAGTCATATTGGATCAGGTCCCACCTTAGGGTGTTTATAGCTGTAATTAAAATGAAGCCATTGTGTCCAAATAAGTTTACATTATGAGTTTCCAGTTAGGATGGTGATGGTTAACAGCCACATTTCAACCAGGGAAGAAAACAGATACAGAAATTCACAAAGTTCTCTACTCAAAACAAAGAGTGGAGAGCAGCTTTAATTATTAAAAACAAAACAAAAACAGGACAGCATGAGGACAGCAGGGCAAATAGTGGAGATTAAAATGATGGAAAAGAGGAGGAAATGGAGGGACAACTCACCAGAATCCTCAGCACAGGGAAAACAATGGTGAAATGTTTCAGAGGATACAGGGCCCTCCTGGAGAGTGCATGGCTGGCAAAAGGTATTGCCGTGGGGGCGGGGGTGGGGTGGGAAGGTGGGGGACAAAAGTGGAGGTCTGCAGGACTCTCCTGGGAGGAAGGAGCCTGGGCTATACAGCACCCTACAGGGTCTCTGACTGCAGTTGTTTTCTTTTTACTGGGGAGAGACTTTTGCCACCCTAGCTCTGGTGCCACTGAAACTGCAAGCCACAGGGAGAGGAATGGCTGGTGCTGGTAGAACCCTGAGCCTAAGAAATTCTATTCAGGCAGTGGAACATTTAGGACTGAGGAGCACCAACGACACAGAGAAGTGGCACTGTGCGACCAGGGAGTCTAAGAATCACTGTTTAGGCTGTGGTGCCTTCAGGGCCTGGGAGCACCTGCAACACAAAGAAGGGGTGCCACTGGGCCCCCTTTAGGCCAGCAAGCCTAAAGAGAGACAGTTCAGGCAGTGACACATTTATAGCTCAAGAGTGTCAGTGACCCAGAAAAGTGGTGCCGTAAGACCTGTGAGCCTAAGGGAAATGGTACAGACAGTGGCATATTTAGGATCTGGGAGCCTCTGTGATGCAGAAAAGAGGCACCATGGGACCTGTGAGCCAAAGGGAGATGGTTCAGGCAGTGGCATGATTAGGTACCATGAATGCCAGCCACACAGAGAAGGTGTGCCATGGTTCTGTGGAGCATAAGAGAGACAGTTCAGGCAGTGGAGCACTTAGCTCCCGTGAGTGCTAGTGGCACAGAGAATTGGTGCTGCAGGACCAGGGAAGCTAGGAGACACTGTTTAGGCTGTGATGCATTTCGGGATCAGGAGCTCTGGCCACACACAGAAGTGGCGATGGGGGACTGGTGAACCTAAGAGATGTGCTTTAGGCTATCGCACATTTGGGGCCTGGGAACACAAGGAATGGAGAGAAATAGGCAGGCAAGTGCTAACTGCAGAGGATGCAGCGAGAGCTAGACCCTGGACCCTGAGGCTGGGACTTACAGGGCAAGGGAGAGAAGTGTCAGTGTCCCATCATCATCCAGCCTTGTGGGAGCTGGTGGGGAAAACCTTTTTAAATACATTGAGACCTAGCACCCAGACCAAGCAATGGGCAAGCCTTAACAGAAAAACACTTGAAAGATCAAACTGGATGGGAAGATCCAATAGACCAAAGCCCCTCAATGGATAATTCCAAGGTAATTGGATTCTTAGAGATGCCAGGTAAAGAGTTTAGAATGCTGATTATAAGTATTTTGAAAGGCCTCAAAGACACTACCACGAGAGCAATTCATTCACTGGACAAAAAGGTATCTAACTTGGAAGAAAAATTCAACAGAGAAATTAAGATCCTGAAGAAGAATCAAACAGAAAATCTAGAGATACAAAGCAAAGTCAATCAAGTCACTATTACAGCAGACTCTTCAGTATCCAGACTAGATGAAGCTGAAAACAGGATATCTGATACAGAAGAAAAAGTTGAGGGTCTTATCTACTCAGATGCCAAGAAAGAAAGATGAAGTAGTATGATCAGGATTTTTAAGTGGAGCGCCAGGCGCCATGGCGCACGCCTGTAATCCCAGTGGCTCGGGAGGCGGAGGTGGGAGGATCGCAAGTTCGAGACCAGAAGCAGTCTGCGTAATTTAGTGAGACCCTGTCTCAAAAAGTAAAAAATGGGCTGAGGGTGCAGCTCAGTGGTCCAGCACTTGCAGAGCATGCAAGCACGAGGCCCTGGGTTCAACCCCCAGAATCTCAAAAAAAAAAAAAAAAAAAAAAAGATTTTTAAGTGGAGGTTCAAAAAGAACTGAAAACAATATGAGAGGATTAGGAATTCTACTCAAAGAGATACTAGATGAAAACTTCCCAAACCTAAGGGTTAGATACCTATACAACTGCAACATTCAGAACTCCAAAAGAATAGATTATAATTGGAATGCTAAATCTAGAGAACAGAGAAACTATTCTAAAAGCTACAAGGGAGAAATGCCACAAAGGCAAACCCATGAGAATAACAGCTGATTTCTAAACAACAAACTTAAAGGCAAAGAAAGACTGGTCAAACATCATTCAAGTCCTGAAAAAGAATAACTGACAACCAAGATTTCATTACCTAGTGAAGCTATCTTTTAAGAATAGATGGTGAGTTCAAGACATTGCATGATATGGACTTGTTTAAATGATTTGCAGCCACCAAGACAGCATTGCGGAGGATCCTCAATGTAACACCACATATTGGAGAGGTAAGGTAACTCCAAATACAACATCAAAGGAATGAATAATAAGTATGAGGGGAACTTAAGAAAATAGGCTAAATATGAGTCAAAAAATAGAAAACAACATGAAATAATAAACTTCTCAATAATTACTCTCAATGTAAGTGGTATTAACTCTCCAAGAGGCAGAGACTGGCCAATTGGATTAAAAAATATAAACCCATGATATGCAGCATTTAAATGACTCACCTCCTCCATAAAGACCATAGAAGGATAAAAATTAAAGGCTGGAAAACAGCATACCAAGCATGTGGGAATCAAAAAAAAAAAAAAGCAGGAGCAGTGATACTAATTTCTGACAACTTAGACTTCAATACCAAACTAGTCAGAGACAAAAGAGGACATTACATATTAGAGAAACAGTAAACCAAGAACCCATAACTATACTTAGTAGTTATTCACCAAATACAGGTGCATCTAGCTTCATAAAACAAAGTTTATTAGAGACAAAGGAACACATTGGGGCAGATACAATAATTATGGGAGATTTCAATACCCCATTTTCACCAAGAGACAGGCCATCAAAGCAAAAAATCAATAGACAAACAATGGACACCATAGGCCAACTGGACATATCAGATGTCTACAGAATATTCCATCCATCAGATGTGGAATACACATTCTTCTCAGCACCAGATGGAACTATTTCTAAGACAGACCACATTTTAGTCCACAAAAATGGCCTAAACAAATTAAAAAAAAAATAGAAATCATCCCCTGTGCCTATCAGATCACAATGGAATAAAACTAGAACTGAAAAGCATTGCAGAAATGTTACAAATTCATGGAGACTAAATACACTGCTGAATGATCAGTGGGTCATTGAAGAAATCAAGGAGGAAATTTTAAAAATTCTGCAATCAAACGAGGATAAAAACACATCCTGCCAAAATTTATGGGATACAGCAAAGACAGTTCTATGAGGGAAGTTCACAGGCATGAGCACTTCCATCAATAAGCTAGGGAAGTCCCAGCTAAATAATTAAGTGACACATGGTAAGGTGCTAGAAGGCCAACAAGAAGCCAACATCAAAAGGAGTACCCAGGCAGAAATTCTTTATATCAAGGCAGAGATTAGCTAATTAGAAAACTAAAAAGATAATTTAAAAAATTATTGAGACCAAGAGCTGGTTCTTCATAAAGCTTAGTAAAATAGGCACCCCCAGCAAATCTCACAGAAAGAAAGAAAGAAAGAGGCCCAAATTTTAAAATTTAGACAGGAGAATGGGGTCATAACCACCAATACTAACAAATTCCAGATAGTCATTAGGGAATACTTTGAGAAATTGTACTCTCCAAAAAACAAACATACAGAAGAAACGAGTAAGTTCCTTAGTATATATAAATTACCAAAATTAAGTCCAGAGGATATAAGCAATTTAAATAGACCAATTACATTTACCAAAATAGAGACAGTAGTAAAAAATCTCCCAATGATGAAAAGCCCAGATCCCCACGGGTTTATAGCAGAATTCTATCAAACCATCAAAGAAGAATTAATATCTATTCTCCTCAAATTATTTGATAAAATACAAACGAAAAGGACACTTCCAAATTCATTCTGTAAAGCCAGTTTCACCCTGACACCAAAATTCGGAAAGGACACTTCAAAGAAATAGAACTATAGACCAACTTCCCTGGTGAACATTGATGCAGAAACCCTCAATAATAGTCTGTAAACTGAATTCAGCAACACATAAAAAAGATGATACATCATGAGTAAGTGGACTTCATTCCACAGATCCAAGCCTGGTTCAACATACAAACATCAGGCAATGTATTTTGACATATCAAGAGACTTGCAAACAGAAATCATATGACCATCTTAGTTGATGCTGGAAAGGCCTTGACAAAGTTCAAAGTGACAAAAATCCTGGTGAAAATGGGCGTAATAGGGAAATACCTCAACATCATAAAGGCCATTGATGATAAGCCTACAGCCAAAATCATATTAAATGGGGAAAAGTTGAAACAATTCACTCTAAGGTCAGGAACAAGACAAAGATGTCCACTGCCCCCTTTCTTATTCAGTATTGTGATTGATGTCCTAGCCAGAGCAATCAGGCAACAAAAAGAAATCAAATACACATAGGGAAAGAAGAGGTCAGATTATCCTCATTCACAGCCAACACGATCCTTCACCTCAGAATGCAAAAATATCTCTAGAAAATACTTAGAAGTAAATAACTCTTTCAGCAAAGTAGCAGAATACAAAATTAACACTCAGAAATGGTGGACTTCCTTTATACCAACAGTGAACACAAAGAGAAGGAAATTAAGACAACAATCCCATTCACAATAGCCCACCAAAAACTTAAATATTTAGGAATCAATCTAACAAAAGACCCTAAAGATCTCTACAAGGAAAATATCAAAACATTAAAGAAATTGCAGAGGATACTAGAAGATGGAAGGACCTCCCCTGCTTATGGATTGGGAAAATCAATATTGTAAAAATGGCAATACTATTAAAAGCAACTTACAGATTTAATGCAATTCCCATTCAAATCCCAATGACATATGTTGCAGATATAGAAAAAATAATCCAAAAATTCATATGGAAACACAAAAGCTCATGTGGAGCCAAAAGAATTGTAAGCTGCAGAAACAATGCAGGTGGGGCCACAATTCCTCACTTCAAACTATACTACAGGGCTATGATGGCAAATACTGCTTGGTACTGGCACAAAAATAGGCTTGAATACTAATGGAACAGAATTGAAGACCCAGAGATGCACTTGTTGCAACTATAGCCACCTGATCTTTGACGGAGCGGCTAAGGACACTTAATGGAGAAAAGATATCCTCTTTAACAAATGGTGCTGGGGAAATTGGATATCCATTTGCAGAAAATTGAAAATAGACCCTTATCTCTCAATTTGCACAAGAGTCAATTCAAAATGGATAAGATACCTCAACATAAAACCAGAAACCTTTTTTTTTATTAGAAATTTTTAATGTACATCATAATGTGATTCATTTTGACATGCTTTTCGTTGTGACAATTTTCATATATGCAATTTGATAAGCATTATACATATAGGTAAAACTACTAGAAGAAAATATAGGAAACATGCTGTAACACATAGGCACAGGAAAGCATTTCCTTAACAAGACTCCAGTTGTCCAGGAAACAGCACCAAGAATTAACAAATGGGATTACATGAAATTAAAAAGCTTTTGTACAGCAAAGGAAACAATCAACAGAATTAAGGGAGAACCCATGGAATGAGAGAAAATCTTTGCATCCTACATATTTGATAGAGGACTAGTTTCTACAATATACAAAGAACTTACAAGCAGATTCCAAGACAACAAATAACCCAATATATAATTGGGCAAGGGAAATGGACATTTCTCAAATAGAGAAGTCGAATGGCCAAGAAACACATCAAAAAATGCTAAATATCCCTAACCATTAAGGAAGTACAAATCAAAACAACACTGAGATTCCATCTCACTCCAGTAAGAATTGCCAAGATCAACAAAACAAATAATAATAAATGCTGGTCAGGATTCAGGGAAGAAGGAACCCTTCCATCATGCTGGTGATATTGTAAATTAGTTTAATCACTTTGAAAATCAATATAGGGATGCCTCAGAAAACTAAAAATAGAACTGCCATATGACCCAGCTATACCACTCCTGGGGATATACAGAAAGGGAGATGTAATCATACCACAGAGACACCTGCATTTCCATATTTAGTGCAGCACTCTTCACAGTCACAAGGATATGGAACCAATCAAGATGTCCATCAATAGAAGAATGGAAAAAATTTGTGGCATATATATATACAGAATGGAATACTACTCAGCATACAAAAGAATGAAATAATGTCAGTTGCATCAAAGTAGAATGAACTGGAAAATATTATCTTAAGCAAATAAAACCAGGCCACAAAAGAGAAATACTATATGTTCTTACTCATATGTGGGAGCTAAATCTAACTTAAAGGAAGAAGATACATAGATAGATAGATAGATATAGATATAGATATGTGGTGCTGTTGAGTCAGGTCCAACTCATAGTGACCCTCTTAGGGCTTGCCCTTCCTTCCTTCTTTTCTTCCTTCTTTTCTTTTCTTTCTTTTTGCGGTACTTAGGTTTGAACTCAGGGCCTTGCGCTTGCATGCTTTGTAAGTGCTGTACCACTGAGCTGCACCCTTAGCTCATTTTTTTACTTTTTGAGATGGTCTCACTAAGTCACGCAGACTGCCTCTGGTCTCAAATTTGTGATTCTCCTGCCTTTGCTTCCATCTAAGGGTTTTCAATGGCTGATTGCTTCAGGATTGTTTCAGGATTGGATTGCCACATCTGTCTCCCATTTTTGCAGTGCTGGGGATCAAACCTGGGTCCTCAGAGAGTGCAGCGTGGCACTCTGCCAACTGAGCTAAACCCCAGTCCCCCCCTTGTATACTCAATCAGGCTTATTGAAGAAGGGAAAATGATAGAGTAGAAAGAAGGGAGGAGGGGTCTCGTGGGGGCAGCAGAGGTTGAGGAAGAAAGCAAGGGGAGGGTAAATAATGTAGAGGGATAAAGAGGGAGAGGATAATCTCAAGAGATGGTGCAACAAGACAAATACATAAGGAAAAAAAGGAACACAACCTGTAACTGCCTATGATTTTTTACTATATATTAACCAAATTGCTCTGTGAAACGTGTACATTGATGAAAGTGTAACCAAAAGCAACGTAATAGTTGCACAGTGGAAATAGCAAAAGCCTTATTACTCTGTACCCTACCAATTTATAAATGAAGAGGAATGAAAAAAAGATTACATTCTGAGGTAGTTAAGGGTTTTACACAAATAGCACTACCAACTGGGGACGAAGCATTTAAACAGATGACCTTTGGAGAATATTTTAGATTCAGACGTGACAGTATTGATTCGTTAAATATCCATTATAATGTTTCAGTGAAGCCACCTGCATTCAGGGTTTTCCATGTTAGGAGGTTTTAAAACTTTTTTACTTGTTATATAGTTTTATTCAGAATAGTTTTATTCAGATTATTTACTTCTCCTTGGATCAGTTTTGGTCATTTTTTTTTTTTTTTTAGGAATTTATCCATTTCATCTTGGTTGTGACATTCCTTTAATTGCTATTTTCTTTTTGTTATGATATCATTCTCTTGGTTTCTTTTAGATTTTGTCTGTAGTTTCCTGTAGCTCCTGAACATATTTAAGGCAACTGATCTTAAATCTTTGTCTAGTAAGTACGTGGGTTGGGATTTAGCTCAGTTGGTAGAGCAGCTGCACTGCAGTCTCTGAGGTCCCAAATTCAATTCCCAGCACCGCAAAAATGGGAGAAGGGTCTGGCAATCCACACCCAAGGCAATCCCGAAACAGTCTGCCATTGAAAACCCTATGAGGTTCGCTATGAGTGGGATACTGACTCGATGGCACCTAACAACAACAACAACAACAATTAAGTATGTATCTGTATTTCCTCAGGGACAGTTTTATTAGTTTCTCCTGTGAATAGGTTATACTTTCTTGTTTCTTTGCATGCTTTGTATTCTCTTAGAAAACTGGATAGTTTGAATATTTTAAATTGCTCCTTCTAGAAGTCTGATGCTATTTATATGACCTCTCCATACTGTCCAATATAGTAGCCACTAGGGGCATGTGACTGTTTAGCACTTGTAGTGTGGGTGCCCCAAGTAGGGATGTATGGAAAGTGGTGGCACATAGGTTAGACAGCTCTCTGGAGGGGAAAAAAAAGGTGTGATGTGTGTCATTTACTGATATTTGTTGTGTAAATGTTCCTACTCTGGATTTTCTCAAACTAATAATGTGATTGTACTGAACCCTGTGGAGAGTATAGTTGGGAACAGATGTGCACAATCAGCTCTCACAAACCATTTGGAGTTAGCTCTTACATTTCACTTCCTGTAAGTGTAAAATATGCACCAAGTTTCAAAGAATTAGTATGGAAAAAAAAAGCATTGTAAAATATCTTAATAATGATATGTTTATATTGATTACATATTTAAGTGATAATAGTTTGGAGGCTGTGTTAGTTTATTAAAAGTAATTTTATCTGTTAAACTTTTTATTGTGGCTATAGAAACAAAATTACAGATGTGTCCAAAATTATATTATTGAAGAACACTCCTCTAAGTACATATCTGTGATTACTGAGAACTTGAGACTTTTTGAGTATTAAATTCTGTTTCCATATTGTAATTTAATGTTTGCTTCTGACATACTGTTGCATTTGACTTATTACAACTAATACTTACTTTTACATATTGGCCCATAATAAGTATAAATAAGGCTATTTGTTTTTCAAGTTCAGTGACTGGAATGATGGCTTACTTACAAATGTATATTTGTACTAGTGTTTTTGAAACTGTTCTTTTAAACATTTTCATTTTAGGTTTTTTTTTTTTTTTTTTTTTTTTTTTTGGTGGTACTGGGGGGTTGAACCCAGGGCCTTGCGCTTGCATGCTCTGCAAGTGCTGAACCACTGAGCTGCACCCTCAGCCCATTTTTTTACTTTTTTGAGACAGGGTCTTGCTAAGTCACACAGACTGCCTCTGGTCTCAAACTTGCAATCCTCCTGCCTCTGCCTTCCCAGCCACTGGTATTACAGGCGTGCACCACCGTGCCCGGCTCATTTTAGTATTTTTAATAGAGGAAGGAAGTGTATGTTTGAATTCTGATTAAGTATAACCATTAATTATTCTTAAAGAAAATCTCACTGAGGTTTCCAAGAAACATCAAACCCATGAAGTGAAAAAAATGTTTGCTCTTTATACTTCTTGGTTGATTATCCTGTTTTTCAAATCCAAATATTCTCAGGAAGTTAGTCACCATATTAAATCTAAAACTGGTAGATTCTTTTTAATGAAGAAATCCTTCAAAAGGAACAGTTTGAAAGACTTAAAAGTAACTCTATGACAAACTTTATAGCAAAGATAAATCTCAATGACTCCTTAATTCAATAAGCATATAAACCTGAAGTACCTAAAAATGGCTATGATTTTCTTAGGTTAGGAGTACTTAGCAATGGATGTGATATTCAGCCGAATAGTAACTGCTTTTAAGAACAGCTGCTGTGTGTTTTTCCCCAGGAGCACCTTTTCTGACTGATGAGAATAGTACTTTGATTGCTGTACTTAGCCTTGCTTGTCTTAGTGTTGTAGTTGAAAATGTGTATGTTGTTCTTGCTAAATCTCAGAACTGCATTAAGGAAAAGATGGAAGTTGAACATGGTCTGACCAGCAGGCCATGATTGGA
This sequence comes from Pedetes capensis, assembly GCA_007922755.1. NCBI lineage: Eukaryota > Metazoa > Chordata > Mammalia > Rodentia > Pedetidae > Pedetes > Pedetes capensis. Next base: position 66,578 of record VMDO01000620.1, on the reverse strand, counting down.
TGTTTGGCTTCACCACAAAAATCTCTGAGCATCTATCTTGATTTTTGTGTATATCATTTCCTTTTTTCAATTTTTTTGCTTGTTTTTAGACTTGAACAATAAATGCACTTTTTTTCAGTACTGAAATGTTAAATTGAGGATCTCATGCATGCTAGGCAAGTGCTCTATCACTGACCTCTACCCCTCACCCTCTTTTTATTTTTATTTTTTAATTTATAAATGTTAGTGGGATACAGAGTAATAAGTCATTTGCTAAATCAGTTATGCAGCTATTAAATCACTTTTTCTTACACATTCATTATCTTACATAATTTATAGAACAGTATAAACTGAAGAAGAAAAAAAGTAGGAATTTTAATATGTAATGAAAATCATATGCCATCATGGGTTATATTCTCATTGATCTTTTTCGTGTGTCCATATAGTTACATCCTGTATTTTGAGATTTTCCTCTCCCTCTTTACCTCTGTACAATATTTCCCCTCCCCTTCACCCTTCCCCAACCTTTACTCCCACCTGCTGATCTCCCCCTCCATTCTTCATGATCTCCTAGTATTTTTCCTTCTTAGATAAGTATGATTGCTTATTTATATGTATGTGTATATACATATATATGTAATTATTTTTCTTTAAGTTAGATTTAGCTCCCACATATGAGAGAGAACATGTGATATTTCTCTCTTTTCTCTTTGAGTAAGGGTTAATTTGCTTAAAATGATATTCTCCAGTTCCATCCATTTTGCTGCAAGTGACATAATTTAATTCTTCTTTATTGCTCAGTAATATTCCATTGTGTATATATACCCCATTTTTTAATCCAGCTCTCCATTGATGGACATCTAGGTTGATTCCGTATCCTTGTGATTATGAAGAATGCTCCATTAATATAGAAGTGCAGGTGTTCCTGTGGTACGATGACTTACCTCCCTTCAGGTATATTCCCAGGAGTAGTATACCTGGGTTGTATGGCAGTTCTATTTTAGTTTTCTAAGATACTTCCATATTGATTTCCAAACTGGCTGAACTAATTTACAGTCCCACTAGCAGTGTAAAAGTGATCCTTTCTCTCTGCATCCTCACCAGCATTTGTTATTACTTGTTTTGTTAATCTTGGCCATTCTTACTGGAGTGAGATGGAATCTCCTAATGGCTAGGAATATTAATCATTTTTTCACGTGTTTATTGGCCATTTGTATTTCTTCTTTTGTGAACTGTCCAGTTTCTTTGCCCACTTATTTATTGGGTCGTTAATTTGGTGTTTGATTTCTTAAGTTCTTTGTATTGTGGAAATTAGTCCTCTGTCAGATATATAGGGTGCAAAGATTTTCTCTTATTCTGTGGGCTCCTCTTTTTCTCTGTTAATTGTTTCTTTTGCTATACAGGAGCCTTTTAGTTGTATGTAATCCCATTTGTCAATTCTTGGTGCCATTTCCTGGGTAATTGGGGTCTTGTTAAGGAAATGCTTCCCAATGCCTATGTGTTGGAGCATGTTACCTATCCTTTGTTCTAATAGTTTTAAGGTTTCTGGTTTTATGTTGATGTCTCTTATCCATTTTGAGTTGAGTCTTGACTGATGGAGGGATACAGGTCTGTTTTGAAAATTGGATATCCAGTTTTCCCAGCACCATTTGTTGAAGAGGCTGTCTTTTCTCCCATGAATGTCCTTAGTCCCTGTTTCAAAGGTCAGCTGACTGTAGTTGTGTGGGTGTATCTCTGGGTCTTCGATTCTGTTCCATTAATCTTCAAGCCTTTTTTTGTGCCAGTACCAAGCTGTTTTTGCCATTATAGTCCTGTAGTATAGTTTGAAGTTAGGAATTGTGATACCTTCTACATTGTTTATGCTGCTTAGGATTGTTGTTGCTATATGCAGTCTTTTGTGCTAACATATGACTGTTAGGATTGTTTTTTCTAGTTCTGCACAGTCTGTCATTGGAATTTTGATGGGGACTGCATTAAATCTGTAAATTGCTTTTGGTAGTATAGGCATTTTCACAGTATTCTCCCAATGCATAAGCAGAAGTTCTTCCATTTTCTAGTATCTTCTCCTATTTCTTTCTTTAATGTTAGGAAATTTGTGTTGTAGAGGTCTTTAAAGTCTTGGTTAGACTGATTCCTAAATATTTAATTTTTTGGTGGGCTTTTATGAATGGGATTATTGTCTTGATTTCCCTCTCTTCCTGTTCACTATTGGTTTATAGGAAGGTATTTGTATTCTGCTACTTTGCTGAAGGAGCTTATTTAATATAGGATCGTTGTCATCTGCACATAAGGATAATTTGACCTTTTCTTTCCCTATCTGTATTCATTTCATTTCTTTCTCTTGCCTGATTGCTCTGGCTAGGACTCAATCACAGTACTGAATAAGAGAGGAGAAAGTGGGCATTCTTGTCTTCTTCCTGATCTTAGGGGGAATTCTTTCCATTTTTACCCATTTAATATGATGTTGCCTATAGGTTTGTTGTAGTTGGCCTTTATGGTGTTAAGTTCTTTCTATACCTAATGTCTTCAGAACTTTTATTTACCGAATATATGATCACCTAGCTTTATAAAACAAACTTTATTGGTAATAAAGGAACACATTTTTCCAGACACAATAATTATGAGACTTCACTACCCCACTCTCTTCAAGAGAGAGGTCATCAGAGCAAAAAATCAAGAGAGAAATGATGGACTTTTAAACAGCATCATAGACTAACTGGACCTAATAGATGCCTACAGAATATTCCATCCATCAGATACAGACACACATTCTTCTCAGCCCCACATGGAACTTCTTCTAAAATAGACCACATTTTTGTCCACAAAAATGATCTCAACAAAAGAAAAAAAAACTGGTATTATCCCCTGTACCTCATCAGATCACAATGGAATAAAAATTAAACTCAAAAAGAATAAAAACTTTAGAAATGTGACAAATACATGAAGACTAAATAACACGCTTCTGAATGATTGATGGGTCATTGAAGAAACCAGAGAGGAAATTTAAATGTTCTTGCAATCAAGTGAAGATGAAAACACATCCTACCAAAACATACGGGATACAGCAAAGGTGGTTCTAAGAGGGAAGTTCATAGCCATGAGTGCCTTCATTAATAAGTTAGGGAAGGCCCAATTAAATAATTTAATGACACACCTTAAGTTACTAGAAAGCCAGCAACAAGGCCATCCGTAAAGGAGTACAAGATCAAGGCAGAAATTAACGAAATAGAGACGAACAGGACAATACAAAAAGTTAATGAAATTAAGAGCTGATTCTTTGAAAAGATCAACAAAATTGGCACTCCCTTAGCAAGACTCACCCAAAGAAAGTGAGAGAAGGTCCACATTTAAAAAACTGAAGATGACAAACAGGACATAACAGATAGTGATGAAGTCCAACAAATCATCGGAGATGACTTTGAGAAATTGTACTCTCAAAAAAACAAAAATACAGAAGAAATGGATAAATTCCTTAACACATATGAATTACCAAAACTAAGTCCTTGAGGACAAAAGCAAATTAAACAGACCCATTACAACCACTGAGTTAGAGGCAGTAATAAAAAACTCCCTAACAAAGGAAAGCCTAAGTCCTGACAGGTTCATAGCTGAACTCTTGTCAAACCTTCAAAGAAGAATTAGTATCCATGCTTCTCAAATTATTTCATAAAGTTGGAAAGGAAAATATACTTCCAAATTCATTCTATGAGGCCAGTATCACCCTGATGCCAAAATCAGATGACTTTTCAAACAAAGAGAACTCAAGGCCTTTTCACTGATGAACACTGATGCAAAACTCCTCCATAAAATCCTGGCAAACCAAATTCAGTACATAAAAAAGATCATATACCACAATCAGGTGGGCTTCATTCCACAGAGGCAAGGCTGGTTCAACATATGAAAATCAATTAATGTAATTCAGCATATCAGGAGACTTACAGACAGAAATCACCTGATCATCTCAATGGATTCTGAGAAGACCTTGGACAAAGTGCAACATTCCTTCATGATAAAGATACTCTTTTTTTTTTTAATAGGCTATGAATAGTAATTTGAAAATTATTTAATGCTCAAGATAGGTCAGAGTAAAATTGCTTTGAAAATCAACATGTCATTCTTAAATAAAACTTAAGTTCATTAAAAATGGTTTAAAATGGAAAGTATTTCTTAAAAAAGAACTAGTATTCTTTATAGTTATACATGTTCCTATAGTTATTTGCCTGCAGCCGTACCACTGTGATATTCATTCCCATCAGATCGCAGAAGCTAAGCATGGTCCAGCCTGGTTAGTACTTGAATAGGAGACCGACTGGAAACACCAGGTGCTGTAGGCTTGGAAGAAGGACCCAGCAACCCACTCCTCGAAAACAATCAGCCATTGAGAACCCTATGAATAGCAGAGAAACACTAACAATAGTGTTTCGCCTGTTGTATGTAGGGTCCTTCTAAGTCAGACACCGACTTGATGGCACCTAACAGCAACAACAACAAATAGTTATTTATCACATAAGAAATTGCTGATATAGACAGAAATGTCATTCAGTGGTGTATGATACTCACATTTATGATTGGATCCTTATATATAAAATCCATCCAATCTACCTATAGTCATAAAATTGTTTTCCTAGCCTAATTCATTTTTTTAGCATTTTTTTAATTAGTAATTTTTAGTGTACAACTTAATGGGTTTCATTATGACATTTCAATACATGCATGCCATTGTACATTGTTCATGTTTACCCCCCATTACCCTCCCATGACCCCCTTAAACCCCGCTGATGCCCTTCTTCCCCACTTGCTGTGCCTTGTCTGCTTGCATGTCGTGTGTTTTGTGTGTATTTAAGTTCAAATTCTGCCTTTCAGAGCACAATGTGATATTTCTGTTCCCTTCCTTCATTATCTTTCTTATTCTCACCTCTCTGAAGTTCCATCTTTCCACACATAGTCCCCTTACTATTTCATGGCATGTATATTAAAATATTGAGTATATGAAATCTAGCACCTACATATGAGAGAAAACATTTATCTTTCTGGGTCTGACTTTTTTCATTTAAAATGATGGTCTCTGTCTGTCCATTTTCCTGCAAATGATATAATTTCGTCCTTCTTTATGGCTAAATAAAACTCCATGGTTTATATATACCACATTTTCTTATTCATCTATTGATGGACACCTAGGTTGATTCCATATGTTGGCTATTGTGAAGAGTGCCAAAATAAACATGGATGAGCAAGTATTTCTGTGGCATATTGCATTATATTCCTTCAGGTATATACTCAGGAGTGGTATGGCTATGTCATATGGTAGTTGTATTTCTAGTTTATTGAGGAACCTCCAGGCTCATTTGTCATAGTGGCTGTCCTAACTTCCACATTTGCATGAGCAGTGTATAAAGGTTACTTTCTTTCCACATCCTCAAGAGTATTTGTTGTATGTTTTGTTGATGCTAGCCATTCTGACTAGGGTGAGATGGAATCTCAATGTGGTTTTGATTCCATTTCCCTGATGGCTAAGGATGTTGAATGTTTTTTCACTTGATTCTCAGCCATTTGTACTTCTTTTGAGTACTATTTGTTCAATTCATTTGCCCATTTTTTGACTGCCTGACTTAGTTCTTTACAGTTACCGTCTCTTAGTTTTATATAGTATACTCCCAGAGGATCCTCCACTTTTTTGGAGGAGCAAAGTTCAGTACCTAGAAAATTAAGCAACTGGCCTATTTCATAAGGAAAATATTTCAGATTTTTAATCTGCTTAACCTCAAGCCATTTCAGACTTCTTGGTTCTAGTTACCATAATTTTATAATGTATTTCTTGTTAGATAAATTCTTGTGCCCTTGCATTCTCTCTCCCCTGCTTCTCTCTCTCTTTCTTTCTCTGTGTATTAAGTATATGTGTACATATTTTAATCCTCCAGTCCTTGAGAAAAAAAAAAACTTTAAGTGACAGATATTAAGCTTTCTATTTCCATAGCATATCTAGGGCATGTGACTCATCTTTTTTTATTAGATCTCTGAAAATAATTATTAAATCAGTATAAATATTTTTCACTATTTTTATAAAGACCACAGGGCATAGTGCTTCTGAACTGGGTTGCTTTTATATCAGGCTAAAGAGCAGAACATCCAAAGCCCAGTAACAATTAGTAACTGAGCCCTGGAGCTGAGGTTTGATACTACTTTTCTCTATGTCTCTAAGCATGCTCTTCACATATATTCTCACTTGTCCTTCTTCCTCTTCTTTCCTTTTCACATAGAGACCATTTGAATTGGATTTGAAAATTGAGTAAGTTTCCCCAATGGCAGGAAAGGGGGCCTTTCAGGCAAAAGGAGCACTATTCATTTGACATCAGGAAATGATCAATGGGTGATGACTGTATATCAGTTATTGTTTAAGACACTTGGAATATTGTTGTTGTTGTTGTTGTTGTTGTTGTTAGGTGCCATCGAGTCGGTATCTGACTCATAGCGACCCTCTGTACAACAGGGGAAACACTATTGTCAGTGCTTCTCTGCTGTTCACAGGGTTTTCAATGGCAGATTGATTTTTGGGAGGGGGTTGCCAGGTCCTTCTCCCAAGTCTACAGCTTCTGGTGTTCCCAGGCGGTCTCCCATCCAGGTACTAACCAGGCCCGACCCTGCTTAGTTTCCGAGATCTGACGGGATCGGATGCCACAGGGCTACAGCTGCAGGCACTTGGAATATAGTGATGAATAAAACTCATGAGACCCCTGCTCTCCTAGAGCCAATATTCCAGTGGAAGAAACGGACAAATAAGTGTGGTGAAAGAAAACTACAACAGGGTCAGGGAATTGAATGAGACTTGCCAGCAGCAAGCCTGTTAATTTAGATGAGTTTGTCCGATAAGGTGTGTCTTGAGGAATTCTAGTTCTGGAAGATCTGTGAAAATTGGATTCTGTGGACAGACACCACCCTGGTAAGTCCTGCCATTAAGAAACTTACATAATTCCAGACTAGGTTATAGCTCAGTGGTGTAGTACTTGCCTAGCATGTACGAGGCCCTGGGCTCAATCCCTAGCACCGCCCCCTCAGAAAAAATCCGGATTAAATAAAATAAACCAATGTATTACACAAAAGACTCCTGTAGAAGTCACCATTAGGATTTTACATTGTGGGGCAAGTTGGGCCAGACTGTCAGGACACAGTGACCAGCGGGGACAGGCAGGGACCCCAGAGAGAGAGATTGGGGCATGATGAGAAAAGCCTTTGAGTCCTAACAAAGAGTGTGCCCCATCCAGGGCCGTGAGCCAGTGAAGCCACCATAGATTTGGCTTGTAGGAAAGTTAGTCTGGTGGCAGTGCAGAAGCTGTTTGAGTAAGGAAAAGATAAGTCAGGAAGTCTTGCAATGAAAAGAGAATGATGAGGGCCTGAGCAATGGAGAGCAAAAGGCATTTTAAAGACATTTGAAAGTAGAATCATCTCAGATATCTGTTTATAGATAATAAAGAGTGAGTCAGAAAAATTCTTGACATATAATGTTCTAAGCGAATGAAGTGTATCGTCAAAGGAGAGAATCTTGGCCCTGATCTGCCAGTAAGTGAAGGTCACAGCAGCAGTATTAGGTGGTAGCTGGCTATGCTATTCTGAGTATGTGAAAAATGAAAGCAAAATAATATGAACGGAAGTGCTCTAGGTTTGATATCTCTACTACGATTTTCTTTCACCTTTGAAATAAGGGAAGGTTAGAAATGCAGTGGGAAAATATCTTTATGATCTAGTTTTGAAAGGTTGAGCTTTGTAAGAAAACGCTAGGCTGTTATTGCTTCTACATAATACAGAACATGACCTTGAATTAAAGACAGTTTAGCCACATGTCTAATTGATGAGCACAGCATATTTACTGTGCAGCCCACTACTCGTTAAAGACAAGTGTTGGTAAGTGGCTACATTCTGATGCCAGGTGATCTTATTGGCAGTCTTATTGGCAGGCATTGAAGCAAAAGGCAAGAGAGGAAGTTGTACCTGGCAGGAAAAGTTAGTATTAGGAAGAGGCAACAAAGTATGGCTCAAAGTTAGAAAATGTTATATGTGCATATGTATATATGAGGTGTGATCAAACAATACAACGAATGTTTAAATTTTAAAATTTGCAGTAAGGCAGGACCACAACACCTGATTTTATACTACAAGGGTATGGTAGCAAAAATAGCTTGGGATAAGCACAAAAATAGGATTGAAGACCAATGGAACAGAATTGAAGATCCAGAGATAACACCCAGGCAACTACAGCCACCTAATCTTTGACAAAGGGGCTAAGGACACTCAGTGGAGAAAAGATAGCCTTTTCAACAATTAGTGTTGGGAAAACTGGAGATCCATTTGCAGAAAAATGAAAGTAGATCCATATGTCTCAATTTGCACAAAAGTCAACTCAAAATGGATAAGAGACCTCAACATAAAACCAGAAACTTAAAACAACTAGAAAAAAGATAGGGAACATGCTCCAACACATAGGCAGAGGAAAGTATTTCCTTAATAAGATTCTTATCACCCAGGAAATGGCACCAAGAGTTGACAAATGGGATTACATGAAATTAAAAAGCTTCTGTAACAGCCAAGGAAATACTCAACAGAGTTAAGGAAGAGCTCACTGAATGGGAGAAAATCTTTGCATCCTATACATCTGACAGAGGACTAATTTCTAGAATTTATAAAGAACTCAAGAAAACAAATCCCAAGATAATAAATAACGCAATACACAAATGGACAAAGGAAATGAGCAAACAGTTCTCAAATGAAGAAGTCTTTAGGGCTAAGAAACACAGGAAAAAATGCTCAATATCCCTAGCTATTAGGGAAATGCAAATTAACTCTGAGATTCCATCTAACCCCAGTAAGAATGGGCAAGATCAACAAAACAAATAATAACAAATGCTGGTGATGATGGGGACAAAAAGGAACCCTTCTACACTGTTGGTAAGATTGTAAATTAGTTCAGCCACTCTGGAAATCAATATAGAGATACCTCAGAAAACTAAAAATAGAACTGTCATATGACCCAGCTATACCACTCCGGGGAATATATCCAAAGGGAGACAAGTCATCATATCCACAGAGACACCTGCATCTCCATATTTAATGCAGCACTCTTTACAATCGCAAGTATATGGAATCAACGAAGATGTCCATTAACAGAGGAAGGGATGAAAACACCCTGGTACATATACACATGGAATATTACTCAGCAATAAAAAAGAATGAAATAATGTCATTTGCAGCAAAATGGATGGAACTAGAGAATATCATCTTAAGTAATGAACACAGGCTCAAAAAGAGAAATACCCTATGTTCTTACTCATGTGGGAGCTGAATCTTAAAGACAAAAAACTATATATAAGCATATAAGATATATAAAAATGAACAATTTAACTTAGCTAAGAAGGGAAAAGGAGCTGGGATTTAGCTTAGTTTGTAGAGCGACACTCTACATTATCTGAGGTCCCAAGGTCCCAAGTTCAATTCCTAGCACTGCAACAATGGGAGATGGATGTGGCAATCCACTCCCAAGGCAATCCTGAAATAATCAGCCATTGGAAACCCTATGAGGGTCACTATGAGTCGGACACACTTGATGGCACACAACAACAACAACAACAACAACAACGGAAAATATAAGCAGAGTAGAAAGAAGGAGGGAGGGGACTAGCAAAAGGAAGTGAAGATTGTGGGGTGTGGGAAGGGGAGGGGAAAAATGTAAAGGAATATAGGGGGAGAGGATGGTCTCCATGTAAATGATGCAACTTCATGAGAACAAAGGAAAAGTAGAATATAACCCATAAATGCATACGAATTTTACTACATATTAATCAAAGGTTCCATAACCTTTCTAAGTTGATGATAGTGTAACCAAAAGTGATGTAATAGTTGCACAGTGGAAAAAGCAAATACTGCATTACTTTGTACCCCACCAACATTTATCAATAAAGGGAAAATTTTTTTTAAATTTATTAAAAGAGAACATTTTCATTAACCCCTGTTAAATATTCCTCCTGACTTCAGACACACTTAGCCCCATTGTCATTGCCACTTTCTGAGCAGTTCTTGACGTCTTCTTTTATGAGGGTTTTTACTTTCATCCTCATTCAAGACAATAGTCCCTGTCACACGTTGCTTCTGGTATGGCAATTTCTGTCAAATTAAAACATTATGGGGTGTCCTCATCCACCTTATTCATTGTATCTGATACCATGCCACTTCTGAATCTTCCCCAAAGTCAAAATGACCATGAAAGGAAAACATCTGGAATCATTTCAGGAAATCAAGGCAGCCCTGACAGCACAACTAAAAACATGAAAATGGACTTCCAGAACTGCTTCAGAAAGTGGCAAGAGCACTGGAATAAGTCTGTTTGAAGCCAGGATGAGAAATTTGAGAGATTAATGGCAATGTATCTTTTTTTGTAATATTTTTTTCAATTTGAACATTCACCATATCTTTTGATCATTCCTCATATTTATATTTTATTTCATTTCCTACCACTGTTGATAGATTATAGCTAGTCATCTGAGAAAAATTATCATTTGTTCTTGATCCTCAACTGCAAATATATCTTGGCTAGTCACTCTATTAGAATTGTCGTGCTGGGTGTGGTGGTGCACACCTACAATCCCAGCACTTAGGAGGTTGAAGCAAGAGGATTGTGAGTTCGAGGCCAGTCTGGGCTAGATAGCCTATTTATTTATTCATTTTTTATAAAAAACTTTTCTAAAAATAAAACATGTATTAAAAAACAATAAATTACCTTGAGAATGAGATAGATGAAATATAATTAATACTTTTATCAAGCTTACTAAGTACAAATATGATGAACTATTTTTTGTGGAGATGAAAAACTGCACTGTTTTCTTTTTTAAAATCTAGTATTCTTGGTGGGGTCCAGTCAACTGGTAGAAATGTAGCTAACTGGTAGAAAATAGCTAAAAATGTACAGAGGGAAGAGTTAAAGAATATGAGTTACCGAAATATAATGGTTTGATATCATTATTCCTCAATTTTTCTTAGCCTTTTGATTACTAGTGAACTAAATTGGAACAATGAATGGGTTTTCCACTTGACATTTTGTATTTTAGTCTGGAAATACTGGTATTAAAATTTTAAAGTCATATTGCCATTTGCTGAGTATTCTTAGATCTTCATGGAATTTTTTTCTTTAATAATTTTATATTTTCAAATATTCTGTATTTGATATTATTGCTCATATTGTTTGATTATGTTTTTCTAAAGCAGAATCAGGAATCTTCTACTCCAGGCGGCAGAGTCAGCCCATGATTTAGTTTCCTCTGACATTTAGAAAACTCTTCTAAGAACCAACAAAGTTGTTGTTGTTGTTAGGTATCTGACTCATAGTGACCCTGTGTACAACAGACGAAACACTATTGTCAGTGCTTCTCTGCTGTTCATGGGGTTTTCAATGGCTGATTGATTTTTGGGAGTGGGTTGCCGGGTCCTTTTCCCAAGCCTGCAGTACCTGGTGTTCACAGGTGGTCTCCCATCCAAGAACTAACAGGACCGACCCTGCTCAGCTTCCAAGATCTGACAGGATCCCACACCACAGTGGTACAACTACATGCTCTCTACTTTTTAGAGTAGAGGTTTATTCTGACCACAAATTCTATTCCACAGAGTCTCTCTCAGGCATCTATCTATCTTGGATTTTGGAGTTTTCCAGGTTGATAATTTTGTTTCTCTTTGCTTATAATTAAATTGAATTTTCCTGTCTTGTTCATTCCTCAATTTTCCTTTCCTTCTCACTTTTAGCCTAATATTTTGGCCTTGCAGTCATCCACGCCATTAACTAGTTGTATTAGTGCATTCCTACAGAATTTCTTAATATAATGTTTAATGGAGATGATAGCAGAGAAATTCAACATAATTATGTACAAAAAAGTATCAAGTTGAACTCCATGTAGAAATGCTAGATCAGAATCACACTTGTGAAATTTTCGAAGTCAGCACGGTGGGTAGGCATCTAAGATATTGTTAGCACTAAGACTTCAGCTGTCATACTCATGCTACTGCACAAGCACTCTGTTAATTAACAATCAGTCTGTTTCCTGACCAGTAAGTTGTAGTTTGGGTATTTTATGTTTTCTTCATGTGATAGATAAATGCCTATATATAAAAGAAAGCTGAATCTTAAAACTAGTTGATTTCATTTGTTTGTTTGTTTATTGGCAGTACTAGGGGGCTGAACCCAGGGACTTGTGTATACTTTGTAAGCGCTCTACCACTGATCTGCACCTGCAGCCCCTTTGTAATTTTTTTCTTGAGACAATGTCTTCCTAAGTAACACAGGCTGCCTCTGGCCTCAAATTTGCAATCATTATGCCTCTGCCTGCTGAGTTACTTGTATTATCGTCATGCAACACCATGCCAGTTTAAAACTGGTTAATTTTATTCAGGAAATCATTTGGGTAGGGGGAGAGTTGAGTGATATGTAATGTGCTATTTTAAAACATTAGGGAGCATATTCTTGTTGAGCACTTTCATGTAGAATATCTGCTTTTCAGAAACAGTGTATGGCTGCTAGTGGGAAATACTTCTACCTCCAAATCTGACTATTTCTCACCACTATTGTTGTTACCAGCCTGGTCCAAAGCTCCATTAGCCAGTCCCCAGAGTCCTGTAATGAGCTCTCTGTTTCCACATCTGCCTCTCCAGGGTGTTGCCAACACAGCAGGCAAAAGGATTTTGTTAAAAGTGTAGGTCAGTTCACTTTATTCCTGTGCTTAGAACATTGCAGTATCTCCCCATTTTACTCGGAGACTAAGGCTAGCACCATATATCCTTCCATAAGAACTTCTCTTTCTCTGTCTTTTCCTATATTTCTGTAATATTAATCATAATCTATATTAAAGTATGTTTTTGTTAGTTGGATTTTTAAGGTAATGTTTCACATTTTTTAATTTAAATTTGGAAGCAGGTATTTTTTGTATTCCTCTTAAAGCAAGATTGTTAAGTATCACATAATTTTTAATACTTTTTGAAATTAAGCCTGTCCCTGATGAGACAGACAGGCAACTATTTTATCAGGGTGTATTTCTTCATCTCTGAAAGGAAGATAATATCTACCAAGAATGCTCAAAGCAATCTTTCTCTTGAATTTCTCATTGGTTCATTTTTTTATCTCTTGTATCTCCATGCTTCATCTTTCTCCCTCCTCTGCCTCATCCTCTTAGGCCTAAATTTTTCAATGTGTCTTTGAATAGTTTTTCTATTCAGAGGGGAAAATACTCTTGTCTTTGTTCTCATCACAGTTACAGGTATGGAATCTTTCATTCACCTCAAAAATGCTGTGACATGATTGGTAGAGTTGTTTTAAGGATAGATGGCTGAGCAATTTATGGGTTTGCAAGCAAATTACAAATAAAAATTCTTCCTAGAAAGATAAAGTGAAAATAAAAGGAAATTATTTTTGTTAAGGAAGCTCCCTCTCTGGGTGTGATGGTGGCAGATATTGTATGCTTAACTTTCATTTTATTTTGAAAGAACCTAAAATTTTCAGTAAGTCTGCTCTTCTCCCATTCTGCGGCTTATATGTCAGCTTTCCTTAATAACTTTTTTATGTGTATGTAATCACCCTACTGAATATTTGTGTTAATGATTTTTAAGTCTGTCTTTATGGACTGTTTTCCAAACATATGCTCATGTATTTAATACATATTACTTTGCAAGGAATATATTTAAATATATTATTTCTATTTCATATACCTAGAACAAGGTATTTATATACATAGAATAAAATGTTGGAGTCATTGTTTTATTTTTACATGACAGAAATGTACACTATATGGTTGAGCTTTATTTCTGAGAATTCATTTTCTTTTCAAGTAATTTATGGTATTATTTAAATCTTAAATTTATATCTGAAGTGTTCTTCAAAATGCTAATTCAGAAATATTAATATATTGCTTCTGTTGATGTTGACAGGTAATTATTTATGTTTATCTCAACACAATTTGAGTATCAGTATAGGAAAGTACCAGAGTATGAGTTCAAAGGGTTAACGTTATTTACAAAACTGTGACTTTTTTTCTTATCATTCATTTTGAATTGATTTATTTTTCATTTTTGCTCTAAAAATTCAAGAAAAATAAGTCAAATAGGTAGACAGGCAGGATCTTCGGTTCAGTGATTTGTTGGCATTTACACGGGTCTTCATATAAGATTTAATAAAAGATGACACGAAATTCTGAAATGTAATCTATAACACAATCAGAGAAAAACAATCTTTTTTTTAAAGCCCATCCTTGTCAGTACTGCATGATGCCCTTTCTGCAACTGTAATATTCTTGTGTTTCTGTCTAAAGATGTAAAGCTATATTCAATAATGAGGACAGCAGGAATTCAAGCCTTCATATTCATTTCTTTTTGTGACAGGAAGGTCAGTCTTTTGAAAAGGGAAAGAAATTAACATTTCTCCAGAATTATGTTTCCCTTCATTTGAAGTTATCTCTTAATTCCAGCATTTTACTATGTTTAATACATAGGGAAAATATTCATTTTATTTATTTGGGAGTTGGAGGAGGCAGTGAAACTTTACACATTTCAACCAACATTGCAGTCTGCTGATAAGGATGGGAGCTTGTACCACTTGGAAGAGATTACATGAAGTCAAATTGGAAAGCAAATTGTATTTACAAAAGATAGGATGATGTTCCTAATAGATGTTCAGAATAGACTGTTCATGCTCACCTTCTGCTGAGCTGTACTAGAAATAACTTCATTTCAAAAAGGACAAATCTGATTGAAAGTGAAAGCATTGCCTCTCCACAGATACTTATCCAAACGGTTTACGTTAAATTTTCCTGATGAGCACACAGCAGTTTTTAAGCTGCAACCATATAAACAAGTAATGTGAAAATAAAAATTCTAAATAGTATACTTGATTGCTTCATGGCCCAACGATTAGATTACTAGATTTATATCTACAAATTTTGGAATAGATGCTGCAGTATGATATTCTGACAATAACTGTCAAAGTCATAATAGCAGGATCTATTTTCATTTTGTTGTCAAGGTAATGTTATTAAAATTCACAGTCAGTAGGTCAGAAAGATCACTTGTCATCTGTGGTTTAGTGCTGACCTAAACAGCTCCTATATAATGTCAAAATTATCACAATGTCCAGGCTACTCCAGAAGTACAACATGCTACACGATTTATTGCGTTTCCTGTGTGGAATGAAGATTATGAAAAGACCAGCAGCTGTGAGCTACAGTGGTTTAGAAGAAACTTAATTCCTAACTTTTCCTCCTCTTTTCCTCATTCCTTTTAGATTTTGGATTTAGTAAAGGGGACACATTACCAGGTAGCCTGTCAGAAGTACTTTGAGATGATACATAGCGTAAGTAAATTTTTTTAACTTCATAGCATGATTCCATGTCCTTTCTTAACCAATGTTTCATTCAGGGTGTTTAGCTGCAGCACTGGAAACCACACTAGCTATCTTCAGCAGAAAGGAATTTATAACAGGAAATTAAGTTAACCTACAAAATTTACAAAAGGTCGAGAGAACTATGCTTAGATGTAACAGAACCAAAGCTTTTATAGCCAGGAGAAGCTATATCCTGAGACAATCTTACTTTACTGCAGCTGCTACCCACCACTCCATATCTTGGTACAAGACCAAAGGTTGGTATGCTTTGTTCTGAAACAAAGCAGATTGTAAAAATTTTAGGTTTTATGGTCCATACAGTCTCTCTTATAACTATTCAACTCTGCCATTGCAGTGCAAAAGCAGCTCTAGAAAATACATAAATGAACAGCTGTGGCTGGGAACCCACAGAATTTTGTCTATAAAAATGGGTAGTGAGGCAGATTTGACCCCCTGGGATTTAGTTTGCCAACCCCTGGTCTATATTAGATCTAGAACCTGCGATAGCTGCCCAGAAGTACCAAAGGCCTTTTCTAGTCTGATCTCACGGCTACCACTGTTACTCTTCGTCTGCTTCCCTAGTTTCATATTTACCTGCACAGCAGAACCTTCTTTACTTGTGGACCTCCAACTACAGGGGAATCAGAAATTTGTCTAGTTTTTATTCTGCCAGCCTCCTTAGTACACAAAGGCCTGCTAGGTAATAAGTGAGTGCTGAGTGAGTCATTTTGTCACAGAGTAGGATGTGAAATATGGAGAGCAAAGGTCACCAACTGAGAGGCCTACAGAGACCAAATAACTCAGAAAAGTGAAGCTGGCTGAGATTAGAAACAGTATGGTAGAAACTATGGTGCACCAAAGAATTTATGTTCTTTTAGAAGGATTCACGTGGACAAATTTTAAGGCTCTATGCACACCTGAAGAACGCATCAACTGGTCCAGTTCAGCCCACGGGCCCCCAATTCACAAACACTGATCCTGAGTATGGATTCTTAACCTGGGACAGACATCCATGAAGGGACTTGGGAGGTGAATGCCTCTCTTGAAGAAATAGTTCAACTCTTGAGTAGATATGTGCATTTTTATGGAATAAGATTTTATAGGGATCCATGACCCTTCCAAAAAAAGATGTGGCATTTATTGAATTCATTATTAGCTACAATGCTGAGTTTTTGTAATTATTTTCATGTTTTCTATTAAGTTATCACAAGATAATTTTTTATTCTGCTTTGTATGATTATAGAATGTCTTACTTGATAACAGTTCATAGGAAAAATACCTTCTATAATATGAATAATAAAAGTTAGTTTGATCCATATTAAGCTAGGTGCTAATTATACCCTCATTTATGAATAAAATTTAGAGAGGCTGAGCAACTTATATAAGGTCGTAGTGTTTATAGGAATGGAACTTGGATTCGAACATAGGCTGAGTCATGTAAACTGAAGCCTGGTAACCTAACCATGACTATACTGTTTCATGGTATCTGTACTGGATTTATGTATAAAAATAATAACTGCTGGGATGATTACTATTCTATCATTCTAGATAGGAAAATGCTAAATATTGAGAACCTTTGAAGGTCATCTGGTCCACCCTTCATAGTTTATATACAAATAACTGGCCTTGTAATTCAGTGTGACTTAACCAACATACCACAGATGGTTAGAGGAAGATCTGGAACTGGAGCATGGTCTGCTATTAAGTCCAGCCCTCTTGCTTCTACACTTAATTTTGGAAAATATTACTTGTATTTAAAAACAATTTATTTTTATAAAATTTAAATGATTAAACTTCAAAAATAGTAAGGAACAACAAAATCTCTTCAGTTTGATCAGAGTGGGAATCTCTCCAGATAAGCCACATGTGTTTGGTATTTTCAGCACTGGTTTTGAATGACTCACTCCCTTAAAGACTATATTCTTTAATTTACTTGCTTAGCTTGAGAGTGTTGATTTCATTTATGTTCTCAATCATTTGTGAACCCATTTAAGTAAGAAGCCTGAGAACTTGCACAAATTATCCACTCTTTCCTTTAAAAAAAAAAATAAGATACAAGGGCTGGGGATATAGTTCGCAGATAAGAGCTCTTGGCCTGGCATGCTCAAGGCCATGAGTTTGATACCCAGCACTGCAAAAAGAAAAAGAAAAATTGTTGGCTAAAAAAATGAAGTATAAATTAGCCTTACACATTGAGTTTCTGGCACCATCACTAAAAAGTATTTTTTCAATTCCTAAATCTGCTTTTGTAGTATCTCTCCTATTGATGATTCTAATGACTATTGCTACAATTGCCAATTTTAAAATTTGCCTTAGATTAATGAAGATATTGAAAAGACATATCTAAATCTTCTCACATACATAAAGTCCAACTTAAACTGCATATAAATCAATGAAATAAAAAGACTATATGTATTCACTAGATCTCACATTATAGATTTTTTAGATGTGAATATCTCCCTTCATTTATTATTTTTTCTAATTTGAAAATAGGATCTATTTTTATTGTCAAGTTTCTACCATCCTGTCCCCTTCCCTACTAAACCTCTAGGTTTATTTTCCTGAGGCATCATAATGGAAATTCACTTAAATGAAAGTTTTGAAAATGAACCAGTTAATTGATACCATTTGTAGCAGCACTATGATAGTTCCATATGGCTTTTTTGGTAATACCAGCTGCTTCATTATAAGCTGTCATTGCAAAACCTCTTGATTAAAACTCAAATATCCCATAGGTAAAACAATATTGCTTCCATTCCTCAAAATCTACATTTGCTGTAGCAGAAATATGAGACCTATGTTTGTGTGAAGGTCATCGTGTGCAGAATGTGTTGATCCCAAGCAAATGTTTGAGAGAGAGCAATTTAGTAGATGTCAAAAGTTAGCCTACATATGAAATTTGTTTTCCTTAGTATTTTTAGGAAACAGTGTTTAAAATAATTTTCTATTGTAGTGTATTCTTTCTGCATGCTTCACGCGTAAATGAAAACACTAGGCCTTGTGTAGGTTAATCTCTGAAATTTGATTGAAAGTAGTTTCTTTAGATATAGACCTCTTTGGACATTAATTCTAGAGATTTATTTTCCAAATAGCTGAGTATAATTTCTTGCCTGTCATATAAATCTCTACAGAAGTCTTGTTAAAACCTATCACACATTTTTCCACAATTGACAACAGGATATGTGATATCCATTTAAATCTTTTTATAATAGTTCAGGGTCATCATTATAGATGTCAATTAGAATTCTGAGCTAGAAGCCACAATCATCTCTCACTTGAAACACTGAAGTAGCTTCCTAACTCATTTCCCAGAATCTATACATGCCCCATTCAAATTCTTCCTTCTCCACATAGCTACTGGAGTGATACTTAAAATAGAGAAATTTGATCATTTCAGTAACCTGCTTAAAAAAACAAAAACAAAAAAAAAAAAAACCTTTAATAGCTTTCTAATTCTCTGAAGATGAAATCCAAAACTTATAATGCACCCTATAAAGCACCACTTCCCTCCAGCTGTACTGATCTTGTTTCAAATCCTTTATAGTATTTTGGAGTTCTGAAGTTAGTACATTGTATACTTTGGGTCTTGAATGTCCCCTGAAAGTCAGTGTGTTGAAGGCTTGGTCCTCAGCTCATGGCACTCAAGGGAGATGGTGGAAACTTTAGGACATGGTACCTGACAGAAGGAAGTTAGGTCATTTGCAGCATGTCTTTGAAGGTGCTGTTGGGACCTTGGTTTCCCACGCACACACCCCACTACAATCATGCTGCCTCTCTCTGCTTGCTGGCTGCCATGAGATGAGCAGCTTTGCTCCACCATGATGCACCGCCTTGCTACAGCCCCCAAAGCAACAGAACCAATCAACCATGGACTGAAGCCTCTACACTGTGAGCCAAAATAACCTTTCATCCTTATGAGTTCTTTATCTTAGGTATTTTTGCCACAGTTAACACAAAGCTGACCAACATGATATGGCAGAATGACAGTGTACCAGAGAATTTCCCACTCCCAGTACCTAACAAAATGTAATCAGAAATCATCAACCACAAAGAAAAACATCACCAGTACACCCAAGCAACAAAGAGGGCAAAGAAAGGAACAGAAGATTCACAAAAGAGAAAATAAAAAAAAATTAATCTTTGTATATTTCTAAATCCAAAAGGAAGCAAGTGGAATATTCCTATCATTTTTAAAATGAAGAATAACAAAAATAGCCACTGTTTTTTGAGGAATTAGGATGTGAATACCTCAATTTTTTCCATAATTTTAAAGAAAAATTTATTTTCATTCTGCTTCATTTATGCTTCTCTCAATTCTCTACTCTCTCCTACAAAAAAAAAAAAAAAAAAAAAAAACAAAACAAAACCCTAAATTTATTTTCCTGAGTACAGTGAAAAGAGATGGAATGGCAGCCATACACACTTCCTTCAAAAATGGAA